>JAWNPA010000020.1:4667500-4895000 GCA_035045345.1 Drosophila hamatofila | reverse complement strand
CTCCTATCTACCATAGGGTCATAAATTTAAGTATTTAGTTTGCACAAAAATTATAGTAATTTCTGATTTGGCACGCTTTCATAAAAATACCTTAAAGTTTGACTTGTTTAAACTCGTGTAAATATATCACACTTTAAGGCACTACTTTCAAGCAGAGAGACGAATTTGATGTATGCACTTTAAGATAAGCATTACACAAAACGAATATACTCGTTTTACACTTTGTGAAGGAGTATATGAGAATGTCAATAAAGCGCTGTGCGAATGTATTTCAGGGATTGACCCTGCTGAAATGGAAATCTACAGGCGTACAACAAAAACTGAAATAATAATAATAACAGCAATAACAACAACAACTACACACACACACCCATACACACCCGCACACACACACTCACTGACACACACAAACACAAGTTCAAAGTCAAAACTTAATGCGAAATGTCAGTGGAAAAAAAATGGGGGCGCCCACAAATTGACTGAGATAAAGATGAAAGATAATGACGATGATGATGTGTAAGTCATGATGATGATGATGATGATTATGATAATGTTGTATATAATGTCGATCATTAGCTGGGTCGATCATAATGTCAATTTTTTGCTGTTGTTGTTGTTTTTCTGCTTGGCCAAGCATGCAAACGAATTAAAACTAGAGAGGCGGGGCCGCAAAAAATTTAATTAAAATTGGCGCACTCGAAATAGTAGATAGATATATGTATGTATAGGATATAGATAGATAAATATACAGTGAAAGCTCAATTGAAATAACATTTTTAAAGCTCTTTAAAAAGGTTAGCAAGGTATATTGCCCTATACAAATTGTTGCAAATTGCTGAATAATTGAAATGATATGAGGCATATATGGACTGGATCAGTAGTAACAACAATTTAGCTAGACATAGTCTGTTCTAATACATTTTATACATTAGCTCGGACAGCTCTATCATATAAATGCCCTAGATATAGAGATTGCATCTAAATTCTTAAGATCAGATCGGTTCTAACAGTGAAGAGCAATTTAGGAAAAATCTATTTTTAAAATCCTTCAGCGATTTCAGATCTGAAAAACGTAATTATTGGTATAATGAATCTATATGTATATGTATATGTATATGTATATGTATATGTATATGTATATGTATATCTATATCTATATCTATATCTATATCTATATCTATATCTATATCTATATCTATATCTATATCTATATCTATATCTATATCTATATCTATATCTATATCTATATCATTAGATATTCAAAAGTCTATCAGAATAAAACGCTAATTCTAAAAAATAAAAAATTGAATCTGAAATTCAAATTTATTCATTCATGTCTTTAGATTATTAAAACTTTCCCCAACAAAGACCTGTCTGCTATAATTTAGGAATTCCGCATGTAATTGTCTCAGTCCCTATCAAACCTTTACTGTAATTGATGATATTTATTTATAAATAAGTGATTGGCACAGTGAGCACTAAAAGTGTATGCCTGACTGCAATGGCCACACACAATTTCCGCGTGTTTACATGCTGTCAATTACGTGACCCACTGCCCACTGCCCCACCGCCTGTCCACCCGCTCACAGTTATTTTTCTGCTGCTCCCCATTGGGATTATTTCCAATTTAATCACGATTTCAGATTACAATTTAGATTCGCAATTTGTAAATTGTAAATTGCAATTAGTTTAATTAATGCATTCTGTCTACGCGTCGAGTTGAGCAAAGCGCGTCTGCCTCGAAATCATTTCAATGTCGATGACTAATGCGAATCCGAACACGAACACGAATATCTCTATTTCTATAATCCGAATATATATATTTATATACATACATATATTCAATTCGAGTGGGCAGGTTATGTGATTAATGATTTTTACAAAATTGTTTGTCAATAACAAAATTTATATAACAAATTTATATATATAGCATCTTACCAACTTGTCCTGTGGAATCTGAAAGTATAATATAAAATTATATATTTTTAATTTATCTATTATATATATATAATATATATAGTATGTAAAAACTTAATTCTTCAATAAGCTGATTTATTTTATTATAATTATTATTATCGATAAAAAAAATGGGAAGAATTATCGAAAAAAGATAAGATCGAACTGTGTGGTATACACGAGTATACATTTAAAATCTCGAAATTCCGTATTCCGTATATTCCGTATACATCTTAAATTCAAATCATGTAACTGATATTTATAAAAAGTATATGAAAACATTATAAAAAATATATAGGAGATATATATACTATAAAAATACTTTATATTCCATCTGATAAATAGTAAAAATAAAAAAGTTTTCTTCAATTTTTATTCGTAATCCTTTTATTCTGGCTCACCCAAATTCTGCCTCACTTTTGTAAAGCATACTTTTTAGGTTTAAATAAAATACCCTTAATATCTTTATATGCACCTTACACTATATTTTTATACTCGTACAACTCTTAACATTTCCCAAATCCATATCTTAAGCCCACCTAATACACCCTCCCTGCACATCTCCACACAACAGGGTATGCGCATATAAATAAACTTTCGACTAAACGGCGCCACTCAAAATGCATTTGACATGCACCGATGGCCACGAAAATCTTTTCTATTAAATCTAGCGCGTCACCTGGTGCCATAAATTGTTGGTTGGCCCTTGACGCGGCGACTACAGTGAAGCAAATTCTTAATGAACAATTTGCCAAGCTTGTGCGGCGACAAAAGTTTATGAGCCAGCGAGTAGCTTAAATCAACAAAAGTTAATAACTGAACAGTGGCGAAACGCTTGAAATGTTTGCATTTCAATTGTTGATTTGTTAGCAGCTGCCATTTGGCAGCGGAACGATCTACAGATAATTTGGCTAAATTATATTCTAATGACGTCTTTAGCCAAGCAGTTGACGTCGTATGACACGCTGAAACTATTGAAAAGCGGATAAAGTTTGTCTGCCAGAGATAAGACGAGGTCTGGACGATTGATAAAATGTATATGAATGAGTTAAGATAGTCAAGTCTGTCTGTCTATTCATATAAACTTAGTGATCTCATACTCTACAAACTTTGGAATGTCATTCATAGTAAACTTAATTGAAACCTAAACCTAAGTTTTTAAAGAAGAAATTTCCCATAGTGAAAGACTAGTAGTAGAACAATTCCTTTAAAGAGCAATCTACAGGGTATTCTCAAGTCAGATACTCCCGACATTTTAAATATTCCATATGACAAATATTAGCAAAGCTCATCTCGCACATGTTAGTTGGGCTGGTCAACATACCTCTATTGGAAAACTTTCCAAGGCTTGGTCAGAGCCAAAACGACATTAGCCTAATTCCCAAATAATTGTCGAGCCAGAAATTTTAGGGTGTGTAACTGAAGCCAACTAAATAATTACCATAGGGAAAAATCCTGAATAAAAACATATTGTTGAACACAATCTCATTTATTGATTTCTAATTAGCCAAGGGGGATGAAAAAGTATTTCTATGGGCGGTAAACATTTATATTTCAATTAACTTTAATATCTGTATCAAATAAAGCAGAACATATAAAATCAATTTTCGAGGGATTCATTTGCCTCTGGCTATAAGGAAACAAGTCATAGTCGAGAGCGGCTAGAAACCGAGACCCGGGGAAAGGTATTATTCTAAAATTTTAATTATATTTTAAAAAAAAAATTTTTGGTCGCTTAAGAAATTCGTGCTTATCGTTAATTGAAATAATTTTTAAGTTATGCTTAAAACTGAAGTCTAAATATAGACATCAAATGCGATAATATCGAAAGAAGAATGATATAATCGTAAAAAACATATATATTTAAATATAAAGTATCTAGTTTTTGTAGTTTTCAAGTTTTCGACGAAGATAGAAATGCGTAACAATCTAAAGCTTATATATTCACGATCAGAATGACTTAAGACTCAAATAGTCATTCAGAAGTTTATATAGAGTTTAGAATATATAAACTTGTGCGTCTTACCCATTTCAGGGTTCATCTTTAGGTATTAATTTTAAAATCTATTAAGAATACAATGTAACTTAAGTACAATCAAATATCTCTAGACACCTGATGGACAGAGGCATATTAGGCAATTGCATAAATCTCCTATATATTGCTCAATAAATTGTGATACGACAATTGTTATACGCACACTTGACTTTTAGTTTTGCAGTTAATTGTTGAGAATTTGATATATTTTTGTGTGCGATTTCGGACACGTAGTTGAGCAGTTGCTTCAGTTGCTTGCAGGCTTAAGCATGTGCCATAAATTATATATATATATATATATATATATATATATATATTTTATGCTCAACACGCTGCATATTAAAAAAGCTTGAAACAATAATAACAACAAATGGGCGAAGGCAAAAAGCAATCAGCAAATAAACATACGATGGGGAGGGCGAGGCAGGGCATGGTAAGGCACGGCACGTGCTGTAAAATCCATTAAAATATGAATTTTTGTGACTACAACAAGAACAACAACAACAAATAGCCAACGATGACAGAGAGCAGACAAAACAGAGCGTATTAAATATGAAATCTTTGTGGATAGCCAAATGACATGCAGGACAAACAAATTGCGCATAAATTTATGACCCAACTGTGTTGGACAACAACAAATAAATAAATTTACCAAATGTGAGTGATACACTCAGCTCACAGCTCTCAGCTCACAGCTCAGATGTCATGCAACTACTACTACCTGCTCAGGTAATTCCAATTAGCTAGCAAATAGTTTTCGCTCTAAATATTTGAATTGCAAGTTTTCAAAAGCCAAAAACAATCAAATGAATTGTGAATCACGCACACAAAATCC
Organism: Drosophila hamatofila; assembly: GCA_035045345.1. Lineage (NCBI taxonomy): Eukaryota > Metazoa > Arthropoda > Insecta > Diptera > Drosophilidae > Drosophila > Drosophila hamatofila. The sequence goes on along the minus strand of JAWNPA010000020.1, from coordinate 4,890,174 downwards.
TGTGCAGGTAAAAATACTTTGCAAACATTTCTTTTTATCTAAGCTTGGCTTTGAATAGTTTTAAAATGTGTATTTAGTTCCTATAGCTGTAGGTCAATGATATATGCATGTATATTAAAAAAACATATTTAGATATCACTGAATTTGCCAGAATCTGAAGTCTGAAAGTATAAGGTATAAACTATTATATATCGAATATATATTGAGCCCATATCAAGTATCAACACAGCATATATTAACATATATTAAGTATACATCAAGTCAATTCATGTTTTTAGTCACCAAATATTTAATTAAATTTTGCTATTTCTTTGCTAAAATCTATTTTAATCACTTTTATACCAATAATCTTTGTAATTAAAAAAAAGTTTTGGGCATTAAGGAGAAAAAAGATATAGGAAACAAAAGCAAAAAAAATTTTTTAACCTTTTTTTCAACTTTTAGAAATGTTTTAATAAATCAAAAAAAAAAAAAAAAAAAAAAAAAAAAAAATCAAAAAAAAAAAAAAATTTACGAAAATAGAAAAAAAGTTAAAATTTAAAAATATATTGCGTGCAACAAAATTTTTTTTAATATTTGGAAAATATAAAATTATAAATATGATAATGAAAATATAAAATTAATAATTATTAATTTTATATTTATATTTAATTATTGTTTTGATATTTTCATTATAATATTTATAATTTTATATTTTCAAAATATCTTTTAAACTAAAAAAATATTTTAAAAAATAATTTTTGAAAATATTTAGAAAACAGTATAATTTAAAAAAAATATTTTGAGGAAATCATGTTAATTTTTCATGAGTCACAAGCGCAAGATTGTAATATTTATATATTTTATAAAAGAATAATATGTATAATACAAATGTGATGAAAAATTATATTCTAAATTACTCACAAATCAATGTATCAACTACTTTAAAGTATTCAAGAAACAAAGAATATATGTATATGAATCTTCTATAATATATGTATATGAATATATATTATAAAATAATCTTTATATTCAATGTATTTACATAATCAATCTATATAACTGTACAATGAGCATTAGCTAATCGCATTTGCTGCTCCATTCAAGTGTTTGCCATCTAGAATTTGGGGAATTTTCACGTTTGCTGCTCGAAATCAGGCAGCGCCAAGCGGCTTATCAGTTGCGTGATGCAGCCCTGCAGGGCTGCTGCAACAGCTTTCAGATTTCAGCTGTTGCATTTATTTATGTACATATTTATTTTCTATTTTCTTTTCTTTATTATTGGCGCCCTTTAATCAATGGCAATGGCAACGGCAACGGCAGCGAGCGTGTGTGCTAGGAGCGTGACCAAAGTACAATGGACCGCGACGAGTGCAATAAACAATAACAAGTCGAAAATTTAAGTGCAACAAATCAATCAAGAGCAGAGCAGGCGACAGAGCAAAAGAGAGAGCGAGAGAGAGATAGGGAGCAGCACGTGGTGGCAACGCGGCGTCAGTCACATGAGCAACTACAACAATAATAACAACAACAACAAGAACAACTATCGGCATCTCAAGCATAATTGCGTCTGCGGATGCGACTAATTGTAACTGTAAACGCAAATTGGCAGCCAATAGAAATTAAGACGCGCGCTTAAGACGTATTTGTGTGTGTGTGTGTGTGTGTGTGTGAGAGAGTATGAGAGTGAGAGTGTGTTGGGAAAAGGGTGGTTGGTAGAGTAGCGTTGATCGATTGAATTAGCGGGCATTGCTCAAATCACAACGGAATGAAGAAACAGGAGAGCAACAACTATTTAAGCGCGTGGCAATGTGTGAAATACAAAGGAATGAAACAGAATGAGATCGGGTAAGAGAAGGGGGTATGACGTTTGACATTTCAGTTTAAACATGGCCAAGTTCACAATTGTTTACAATTAACCTTCAAATATTAGTGTGAGAAAATTAACCTTAGTGACGAATTAAGGCACAAAGCAAAATGTGAAGAGCAAGAACAACAACAACGTCGCGCACTACGACACAATGCAGGCAATAAAAACCATAATACGCTAAATTTGTTATTGCATAATGAACGTAACAAGCGCATTCTCGTTTGTTCTCCCTTTCTCTCTCTAGCACACACACGTTCTGCTCAAATGCAAATTTCAATCGCGCGGGAACAGGGCAGCTAACAGCTGAGTGGCACAGCTGCTGCTAATGGAGGCAGCACCCACAAGTCGCCAGCGTTGGTGAAATGCATAGAAAGCAAAATGCGACTAATTGAAACTAGTTGTCGGCCTGTGGCTGTAACGTAACGTCGTCCATTTGAAGTTCGTATCAATTAAGGAAATGCTGCAATTCAATCAATTGCTAATGCATGACCGTGCCCAAGCTATGGGGACGCCACTGTAGTTGCTGTGCACGCGCGTTCCAATTCCAAATGACACGCATAACCTCACACAACTACAAGCGCATTCACTGAGTCACCCATGCAAGAGTGCCGCTCCGCAGTTTGGCTGTGTGTGTGCCGCACTCTTCTTCACTCGCTCTTTCTTTCTTGCTCTCTCTCCGTCTCCCTATGACAACAAGCCGGTATTTCGTTGTCGTATTATTACCGCAACGAATGAAAAGCTTAAAAGGCAAACTCAAATGAAATATGTACATATGCTAAAAACCGACAAACATACAAGAACCAGTTACTCAGATTGAAATAACCAAGTAAAAACAGAGAGAAGATAACAACAAAAAACCCAACCTGTTTTCCCTTTGCTGCTCCGACAGCCGCACAGTCGGCAAAATCGATTAAAAACCAATAGGATTATTCCACGCACTGTAGCACAGGAGGACACCGCGTCTGCTCCTCTTCAACGAGATTGACAATTTCTTTTAAGAATCCACTGTAACAGTAATTGTACCGCAAGCTGAAAGTTCGGCGTGACGAATCACTTTTTATATTGTTGTAGTTGTATTTCCGTTGCTGCTGTATGTTTATCTGGCACGGGGAGGGGGTTGGCGGCGTTGTCGTTTATCTTTGCGGTTTACTGCAATAATTCAGTGCACTCGTATTGTCCAAGCACAAGCTGTGTTGCTTAATTAATTAACTTTTTGCACTTTGCTACTTTGCTGACAAACGAAAATTCAACGCAAATTTCACGAAATGTCGTTCAGCAGCGGCACGAAATAAATATACAATAAATTTGTATAGCGCGTTTCGTTTTCATTTCGTTGCGTTGTGTTACGCTGCGTGTTCTCCATGTTTACCATGTGTACCAACAACATGTGAGAGCGTGAGAGCAAGTGAGAGAGTGGTTGAGCTTTTCGACATTTTACAACACTGTAGCTTAAAGCACTGGCTCAACTTGGCGCGCAACTGAAATTTGAAAATCTGCTTGGCAAATAAAGAAATGGAAAAAAATGTTGAATTCAGGTTTTATTTTTAAGTGTTTAAGTGAGGGTAAGTATGATATTTATGGTATTTTAAGGCATTTAATAATATGTATGAATATATAGATTTTAATGTGGGATTTCCTTATAGAAAGACGATATATATATTTATTTTTTGCTACCTTCTGTAGTTGTTGTCTCTTCCCATCATCACACACATGTCTGTAGGCCGTCTGGCGAGATGTTTTCGTGGTTGTGGCATGCCACTAATGCGTCAATCGAGCGCCGCTTTCGACCAAAATCCAATCAGTCAACGGCTTCCGATGACGGCTGACAAAAACCAATCAACTAAGTGTCCAGTGCCAAGAATTAGCATAAGAAAGCGTCGACGAAATGCGCAAATGAAAAGCGTTTAGTTCCTAATGAAATTTTACACCCAAAGGGCGCTCGTTAAACGGCCACGTCAGCGGCCCATTTGGCCAGGCTTACACACACACACACACACATACACACACACATAGTCACAGAAAACCCAGACCAATTGGGGTTTTCTGCCCTGCCTGCCACTTGTCTGGCAAGTTTGACTTAAGTGCAGTTTTACCGAGGCGCCTGTCTGGATACGCTTTTTGCATTGGCCACACTCCACCCACACCCACCGCCCACCATCCACCACCCCACTCCCTACTCCTCTCGCTGTTTGTTTGCCCGCTGTAAACGTTGGAGGAACGTGTTAACTGCAGGTGTTTGGCATTTGAGTTACGTGCGCATGCAACAAATTGCTGGCCCCACAATTGCGTTTACATTTACCCACGGCAAACCAGCTGGCCACCCAACCCCTCACCCACCCACTGTAATTAAACGTCAGCAGCTGAATGCGCGCTCTTTCACGGCTTATCCCCATGTTGTCTGCCTGTCCATTGCATATGCAGCGCTGTGCCCGGGCCAAATCGGCGCGTCTCATAATCCTCAAGTAATCTGATGGATTACAGCAACAGGCAGTGGGGACAGTGGGCTAATGGGCGAAAGGGCGAGTGGGTTAATGGTCGAATGGCCTAATGGGCAATCATTCAATCAATCAAATGTGAATGGGTTGCAAAGTGGCAAAGTGAATCATAATTCAGTTGAATATGTGAGAGGATAAATATATTATGTATTATGTTATTATTTGTTTTATTTTAAATAAACTCTATTAAATTATGTTTCAAAGACATCTAAAGATATTTGAACTTTAATCAATTTTCAGCTATTGAATATTTTAAATATAATATAATATGAAGGGGAACAGCAGAAAACTTGCTTAAGAAAATACAACAATAAAAAAAAACAAAAAATTTAATTTTACATCTTTATTAGGCATAAACTCAGAAATAATATAAATTTAAATAATAATAATAATAATATAAATGAATCTAATAGTGGATTTGATTTAATTAAAAGTCCCCTGGCTAATTTATGGATTGAAATTACATGTGGACATAAAAAATAATATAAATATATTTCGTACGTCATTTTTCTATATCTATGTATACTTGGAGCTTTTATATATTTTAAATATATAACAAAATATTTAAACAAATTATCAAAAGCATTAATAGATTTGAAAATGTTTTTCTTCTGCCTTAGATTTAATTATATTTATTTCATTAAATGATATCTATATTTCTCTTTTGCTTTTCACTTACAGCATCTGTCTCTTTCTTTTTCCATTCGTGTATAAAAACCCATGTTTTCTCTCTCTCTCTTTCTCTCTATATCGCTATTTTTAGATATACAACTCTATATATTTTCAGATCTCTGTTTCTCTCTCTTACTCTCTCTCATTCTCCCCCTATAGATAATGTTTTATATATTTTTAATGCTGTTTCAATACATTTATTTTTTGCTCGTATCTATTACCCTCTCTATCTCACCCACTCCCCTTCTCACTCACCTCCTTCCTACCAACTACCTGTTCTGTCTATTACTTATAAGTAATTACAAAACAATTAGCTGAGCTTGGGTTGAAGTTCTCAACATGGCGCTACCTGGCAACCTCTATCCCTCTCCTCTCCCACTCACCCTGCCTTCATCTCTTACTAGGATTATATATAATATTTGTTAAGAAACCTATCAATTACTCTTCCATCAACGATTTTTAATCCATCTCTCCCTCACTCATTCTATAGCTGTCTCTCTCTTTCTTTCTCTCTTAGCTCCATCTCATTTCCTTCCCTCTCCTTCCCATCACTTCCCTTCACTTCTTATGAGAATTAGGAAATCAATTAGCTGAGCTTCGCTTACAATCCACACCCAACAATTAGACTCGCTTGGACATTGATGGAGGCCACTTGGGCCAGTTAGCAGGTGCTTTGCTTTGGGACTATAAAACAATTAAAAGGCCGCACGAGCGGAACGGCTGGAAAACAAACAACAGAGAATACAGAACAGAGAACGGACATGTTGCCTGTGTATCCTGTGTCCAGGACACTCGTCCGGTGTCTGCGCCAATGGAACGTGACGCTGCAAGTGGACTCATAATGCAGTCGTCACCTGGCTTGCCAGCCCTAAATGCAATCAGTTTGAGTGCCTTGATATATATATTAGAGAGGGAGGGGAGAAGGTGGAGAGAGAGAGAGGGTCTCTCTCTTCCATCTCCATAAGCCTGGCGAATGCGTTAGGCAGCTCATTTGGCAGCCGCACACGTTGCCCGGGTCTCAACTGCATTTGGAATTGAAGTCAAAGCTAGTTAAGAAATAACGCAGCAAATGTCATCAGCATAAGTAAAACAACGCCAAAAACCAGCAGCAGCGGGTGGGCGTGGCAGTGGCAGCTAGAGCTCACACCTGAGGTGTACTTATGGCATGGCATTAGCATTCCTTACAGCCAGTCGGAAGATAACAAAAACACAGCACAACAATTGCAGTCGAGACGGCAACTGAAAACCCACACACACACACACGCAGTCACACACTCACACACACACACACACACACACATACTCACACGCATCGCAGCTTGTTTTGCGTCGGAAGGCTTCAGCGATTTTATGGCAGCACTTGAAGCCGATGCCGATGTCGTTGGGGTCGCTGCAAATAAACACATTTTCAAGCTCAATGCCAGCGAAAAAGAACAACAACATGTGGCGGAAGAAGTTGACAGGAGTATGACTAAGAGATACCCTGTATTCATGAAATCTACTGATAACTTATATGGACAGAGAAAAACAAAATGTGAGAGAGAATCGAAAAAACAGAGAGATAAAGATAGAGAGAAGGGAAGAGAAAGAGATAGAATAGATAGTAAGAAAGAGAAAAGGCGCGATAGAATGGGAGAAGCAAATATAGACAGAAAGAGACAGAGAGAAAGCAGATTTAGAGAAAGAGAAAGCGAGAGAACGAAAAAAATGAGAGAGAGAAAAATAAGATAAAGGTGAGAACGAATAGAAAGATAAAGAGAGAAATAGAGATGTAAGCGAGAGAGGGAAAGTGAGAGAATGACAGAGGAATAGAGAGAGATAGACAGAAGTAGAGAGAGGAAGATTAAGAGCGCAATCAAGAAAGCAAATATAAGAAAGAGAGCACGAGAGAGACACCAATTGAGAGAGAAATGCAACAAATTAAAAAGAAAGAGAAGCGAGAGAAAAAGAGGGAAATTTCAGAAATAAACTTTAAAATTTAGCAAATAGCAAAGTATCGATATTTATCGATTGTTATATATTCTCCATATCTGCAATAGAAATATTGCTTGATATTTATGGGTAATTTAAAAATGTCAATAACTATACTTGTTGATAATTTGACCTAAAATAGACAACAATGGGTATCTTTTTTTTATAATGAAAAACTTATAATCTCATATTTTACTATAGTTCTTGAATATGATGATAAATTTTCAAGTTCCCGTGCTGAACCGATATTAATCGATAAATTAAAAGAAATTATACTAGTTTTTAATCAAATTGGATGTTTGTAGCTCAGATTGAATGGCTTATATGTTCATTATTCTATAATATTATATTCTATTTCTACTGTAGTATACCCTTAAATGCACTCTCCAGGGTATGCCAACAAAGGCAGTGGCGAGAACAAAGCCAAACTAGAAATAGAAATGAAAAAGATCTGGCATCGCCTGTGCCCGGTTATTGGGATTGGAACTGGGTCTCTGCTCTGCTCTGCTCTGCCTGCTCTGCTCTGCCTGCCTGCCAAACGGACACATAATGAAGTTTCGCAATCTCGTTGACTGTGCGACTGTGGGCATGGCGTCTGCCTCTGACGTCTAACCAAAGCAGGAGGAGTAGTAAGGAGGCGGCGGCGGTGGCGTGGGATCGACCATTGCTGCCGGCTCAAGTGTGATTACATGGCCATGTTCGCTGGCGTCGAGTGTTTGTGGCATAATATTATTGTTTCTGTGCTCGCGTGTGAAATCAAACTCAATGCAATGCCAAAAGGATTAAAAGGATACAGCGACTAGCGCTGACGTGCCACATACGCTACGTCCGCCCACACGCCCACACGCCCACACGCCCACACGCCCATTCAAGCCCGCCCACGACTCTACGGCGGGTCAGAGTAGCTGAAGCCCGCATCGACAGCTTGTAAGTGTAAACAGATACATAAACTGGTGCAAGTTTTCAGCAGGACTCGGCTAGCAGAATGCAGCAAATGCGCTGCTACTTAAACATGAGTGAAAGCCAGTTACTTACTTTGATGTTTAAAATTAGAAAAGATTAGCCAAGGTAAGCTAGGTTTTAAGTTTTTATTTTTCAAAATCTGTTTCTTTTCATTTGTTAAACTTTTTTCAATATACTAAGTATAGGCATATTGATTATTATTTTTAAAATGTTTAAACCAAATTAGCCAAGGTAAGCTAGGTTGAAGGTTTTTTTTTCAAAATCTATTTCTTTTAATTTGTTATAATTTTTATATTATTAATTTTTGTTATTTATTAATTATGATTTTTTAAATGTTTAAACAATAAATGTTTAAAAATTAAATATTATTTTTTTATATATTATAAAATTAATGTATAAAATATAAAATTATTTCAATTTTTTTTTTCATGTTTTTGTTAATTATTTAATTAATTCTAATTTAAGAAAACTACGAATTTTAATCATTTTTTATGAAAATAATTATTGATTTTCTTCTTTAAGTTGTATAAAAGTTTTTTAATTTTATAAATTCAGTTTAATTGTTTCATACATTAAAAAAAAACAATTTATTTTATTATCTGTAATTTACAACCTTTTACTTTTTCAACAATATTCAACATTAAAATATTAGATAAACTAAATATTGTACTATTAAGATTTATTATAATTTCAATTTTATAAAAATCTATTCTTTTTACAACAATTCTATTTTCTTTTATTTATAATTGCAATCCTTAGAATTACTTCAAATTAAAAATAGGTATTTACTTTTCATTCCTTAATAAAATATATAAATAATATAATTATATTTTATTTACTTATATTTCATATATTTTATTTTTGTTTTTTATCTTTCAAGCTTTGAATTTATGTTAACAGCTCTCACATTATCTCTAGCCAAGATTCACTGTCGGTGGCCTTAATAACTATGCACTCTTCGTCTATTAGCCTCATTTATTCATTCAGTAGGGGCCACATGCAGTTGTAACAGACCGTAGCACGTTGTCGAGACTTGTTTTACCTCAGCTTCCCAAAGGGCTTCCCAAAATGCACAGATCCGCACGAGCTGGGTGGTGGGCTGGGGCAGCCAGCTGGAGCCGGAGCGAACAGTTGCAACATGGGGCAAGCAATACAAACAATAACAACAACAAGTGGAACTTGAAGTACCGTACAGTTATTTGACTTTTAACTTTTATTGCTTTATGTAGTTTAGATAAACGTTTGTGGCATGCCATAAATACGCAGCAACAGCAAAGCAGCATATCCAAGACTTCTCAGAAGCGAAAACAATGCCAAAAGGAATGTTGAGTTGTTGTCCAAAAGTTGAGCGAAACCAAGAAAAAAGAGAGGAAAAAGAATGATTGAAGACGAATATGTAATGCCCTTAAAAGGAGAGATGGGGCATCTTTTGGAAAGATTTGTTTTTAGTCTTTAGTGACTAAAGAACGCTCTTTCCACAAATGTTCAAGTTTTTAGCCTATATCTTAGCTATATTAAGATTTGAAATAATGTATAAATATAAAATATGTTATGTATGTTATAAATTTTGATGTATGTTATATATTTTTTCGGAAAAACCACAAAAATCTCTTTTATAAATTTAAAAACATAGGGTTTCTATATCTTTTCGGTTTTGCAGAAGTCGTTTCATCTCATTCTATGAAAACAGCTAAGAATGTTGCAGTCGGGCATTACTGACTGCAGAACACTCATTCACAGTCCAAACGCTGACAGATCCATTTTCCGATTTACCACGTCCTTAATTGTTATATATATACTTTTAAATGAATAGAGGATGTCAACAGTCGTAGATCGACTTCGATTGTTGCGTAATCCAAAAATGTAGCGAAGAATGTGTTTCAAATATTTGAATTGAATATAAATTAAAAATTGAAAGATTTAATTCTGTAAAAATTACGAACAGCATTATAATCAATTCACTATTCATCCGAATCAAGATGGACATATATTTATAAAATTTTCCACTCGGACTCCTCATGTTCCATGGCTAATTTATAAAACCCGTAGCAAGTGTATGAAAACTTATGATAGACGCCGCTTGATGTCCTTCGATGATAGACAATCAGTAAACAGAAGGCAGCAGCAGCGAGAGAAAGGGAGAGAGAGAGAGAGAGAGAGGGAGGGAGACAGAGAGGACATGAGAGAGTTGCAGCTATTTGTGGCAGATTTATGCGGTAAGTGTAACAAGCTTTTGCCACTTGCCACTTGCCACTTGTCTTTGCCGCACAAGTTTCTCGTGTCCGTCTGCTGTGGCAGGATTTTCTTTTGTTGTTGGCGTTTTTCCGCTTTAATTTCGCGCTGCAAATTTAAGCAGCGAAAGTTTTTAATTAATTTCACACGCGCTGTAACTAACTTGTGCATCTAATTACTTGAGCAGGTATTAGGGGAGAGCAGATGTTAGCGAAAAGGGGGCGGGGCATGTTAATGTGTCTGTGGCAGCCATCATTATCGACCCTATTATCGGGACAACGAGCAGCTGTGGCAGCCGCAAAGTATGCAACACGTTTGACAAAACAGTGGAGCAGTAAGTGGAAGAAACAGTTGTCAGGGGGTGACTTCAAAATACCCTGTAGTTACTTATTTTAGGATGGTAATGAAAATTTGAAGAGCATGAATGGGATATTCCATGTATATAGCAACAAGTCAATGAATGATATCATAGGAAGTAAGAATTGCCATGGGGCGGCTTGAAGATACCCTGTAGTTACTTTTTTAAGATGTTAATGAAAATTTTAAGGGCATTAATGGGATATTCCGTAATATTTATATAGCAAAAATTCTATAAATGAATTGGGTGGAAGTAAGAGTAAGTGGCTCAAAAGTGTGAATTGAGGATACCCTGAAATTTCGTGCTATGTATATAGCAATAAATGGTTTAATGGGTATTTAGTGGAAATTTTCCAAAACCTGAATATTCATAATCCATCTCTAGTTTGCAAAGTATCTAAGTTTGGTTTGAGAAATGAAAACGAAGTATATTTTTAATTGAAGGTAATATTTAAAATGAAGATAATCGCAAATGAATATACCTTCATTAAACCTTGAGTTCAGGGTACTAAAAATGGAAAAGGAAGTGCACTGGATCGTCTATAATCAAATCAGCAAACATTACAAAAGTTGTGGCAAGGCAATGCGTCTCGTTCTGCCTTCGTGAGTAGCCTTAGAACTTTTAATGCGGGTCTCAGTTACACGTTTTTGCTGGTCAATAAATCAAATAGAACATTTTAAGTGTTGAAATTGAAAATAAATTGTATTACGAATTATAATTTAAAGAAGCAGTCCTTACGGTATCTATATATATATATATATATATATATATATATATATATATATATATAGGTATATATATATATATATATATATATATAGATATATAAATTACTTTTACTAGTAATATTTCTATTATATATGGGTATAATCAAATCTTCTGTGTATTGAAAAGCAAGATATTTTTTTACTTTCTATCAAAGGTTTCTTATGAATATTATTTTCTATAAATTAACTTCACATTATTATTATTGAGTTAATTATTATGATAAATATTTATATATATATACCTATATATATGATATACTACATCCCAAACCTACTTCAGTTATATTTTGGCAGTTCAATTGTTAACGAGAATTCACTTTAATGCAACTCGCGTGCGCTTCAATCGGCAAAGGCAGACAACGCACAAGAGCTCACACACTCAGTCACAAACCAACACACACACACACACGTATACACTCAACACACACACTCACATACCTTAACACAACTGCAGACATCGACTCAAACACCTGCGAAATTGAATGCGAAATTTCCTTTGTGTGTTGTGCGCTCAAAACTTATTTCCACAACTACGAGTGCCACGCACATAGACACAGACACAAATACAAATACAAATACATCTATATAAATTCGTCTATAATAAAAAGACGAACGCTATATATATACATCCAAATCCGAAAATAGTTGGCTAAATAATTTTGCGCCAAAAAGATTTTTACCATACAAAGGATTTGGCAAATTCCAGAAAAAAAACTAAAAGTTCTTCTTTGGTCAGCTCAGATATACAAAACAATAAAAAAATTGAAATAAAAGTTAAAAAATAAATAAAAAATGAATAAAGAAAAAATTATTATATAGCTTTTGTTAAAGTTAATATTAGAATAAAAAAAATAAAATAAAATAGTCTAAAAAGGCAAAAAACTTTATATGTACCTTATTCTTGAGCCGTAATTTTTGTCATTATTATCGATCATAAAAATTGTGGCTTGTGATGTTTTGCTAATGGGTAGACTTGATAATATTCGGAATCTTTAATATTTCTGATAAAAATGGAAACTTAAATATTAATAATTAATTAAATAGTAAAATATGACGAATGTCTTTAAAAAACATATAAATCTACATTTTAAATTTGGGGACTCTAGCTTTAAAGAAGTAGTAGATATAATTTTATAACTGATTTTCGATAAGGTTTTTAATCGATAACAAAATAACGGGATTAGTTATCTTTTTTAAAAACAAACTCAAGTCTCTAGCTCTTATATCTTTTGAGATCGACGCGTTCATACATACGGACGGACGGACGGACGGACGGACGGACGGAAAGAAGACGGACAGGGCTAGATCAACTCAGTTCGTCGCCCTGATCAAGAATATATATACTCATTCTGCCTGTTACATACATTTTAACAAAACCATTATACCCTGATTTAATAAATTTAGAAAATGTTTTGAGTTTTCTTATTTGTAATTAAAGAGTTTGTAAAGCTTTTTAAATCGTTTACCTCTCATGTTAAACTTTGTAAAGAATGTGCGGATTTTGTCGTTCGAAAAAGTTTGTGTACTGAATCTTAACTGTCGGTAATTCTCGACTGCAACGTTCTTATTTGTTTGGACTGAGAATACCTAAAAAATGTCAAAATTTTTTTCTGAAATTTTTATTTAGCTAAAAACAATTATTTGTGAAATTTGTAAAATTATTTGTAAAATTTTTAGTAAAAAAAATTAAAAATAATAATAATAAAAATAAAAATATTGGTTGAATGTTATTTTTCTATATAAAATTTCCACAGTACTTCCAACGCTGATCTTATAGTTATGATATATTAATATGCATATATTTTTCTACTACATATATATTAATATATTATTTCCGGTTAAACTAAAAATAAATATAAAAAGCATATAAATAATAAAAACACTCCTTTAAAGCTATCTGCAATATAAAAATGAAAGCTGAGGCTAAATTTAAATTAATCAAAAACTTTGCTCAGCAGCATAGATATGAGCTCTCTATACGAGGTTATGGTTGTTGTTTAGCACATATCGTTGTTGTTGTTGTTGTTGCTTAGCACATATCGTTGTTGTTGTTGTTGTTGGTTTTTTTACTTCATCATAAAACATCAAAAGTCAGCGACAGGCCATGACGCGTCGAACAATTTCAAAGTTGAATTGAGTTTTGTCTGAAACGCGAACTGGGCGAAGTTTGAGGAGTTTCGCTATTGAGGGCTCCTCTCATTTGTCTGGCTGTTTGTTTATCATGTACAGGGTATTCCCACTGGCGCACAATCCCACTGGCAATATAGATGCGTCAGCCGTTTGACGATAATGAAAGATTTGCCAAGCTGCAACAGCGAACAAACTCAACACAAATGAATCACATATATGTATATTTATATATAGTATATTTTACAGTATAGTTAAATTTTTCATTGACTGAAGTCGACGCCAAGCGGCCTCAGTTTCTGTACAGCTCTCGAGCAGACCGTCTTCGCTCTCTCTTAGAAAAATGAATGCGACGACAGCAATTATGGATTGGCTGGAGCATAAGCATTTCTGCATTAGCATGCTATATCTAATACCATCCGTAATTGCGGCCCTCATATTGCTGATCGGTTGTACCTATTACTTTTATCTATCGGTGCGTGAATGTCGTCGCAGAGCGCAGAATGAAAAATCAAATGCAAGAATTTGGGCACACAACGCACGAGTCCAAAGCACTCGACAAAACCATGAAAATCGACAAATTGACTTTTATTGAAAATATCTAATTAATTGCTAACACGACTATAAAGTACAAAGAATATATTGTTTATCGTTACATAAAATATATTATATTATATTATATATTATATATGTTAAACAGAAAACTACAGAGTGAAACGAGTGAAAATAATGTAATTAATGTAAAACATCTGTTAAGTTTTACAATTTTTAAATTAAGTTAAAGTTTCTGGGCTACTTTTAAGTAGCTTTATGGAATTTCTCGGAGATCACCGAAAGACAAGCCCCTATAAAAGACAGGCACAAAGAAAAGCACGAATAACCACATAAATATAATTAAACTTAAAATAAAAATACAAAATAAACAGAATATTGTAATCGGGCTCTACTGACTTCAGAATACTCGTTATGTGTGAAACACAGCTAAAAAATTCATATATACATATTTTTGGATTGATCAAGTGTAGATCAAATGATTCATGGATCAATTCGTTCAGAGGGTCAACTACGAACTAAATCAGCAAAGGTTATATAAAATTGTAAAATTTATAGTTAATCCAAATTGTAATGTCTCAAAGAAGAAAGGCTAAGAAGACGTCTATTTGCAAACCTTCTCACCCACTACTTAGAAATTAACTAATTAGCTAATCAAAACTTGGCAATGTTAATAAGACATATATTTGATAAGAGAGCAAACAGAAGCTCTGAGTGCTTTCTAATAAATAAATAAAATAAATAAATAAAAAATATAAGAAGCTGAACGAGTATCTGAGCACAAGTATCCCTGATAAAAGTAAAGTTTACTTATTGAGAGAGAGAGAGAGAGAGAGAGAGAGAGAGTTTCTATAGCCCTTATCAGTATTTATAATGACTTTAGCTCTTGGTTTAAATTATTTTATGTTCGTAATATTAATTGCTTAAATTTAATAAATTTTATATGGAAAATATGAAAAACATTTTTTATACAAATTGAATTTAGCTAAACTATATTCAATGTTTTAAGTGTAAAACGAATTTATGCATTGAAACTGCAGAAATAAAAATGTAGTCGGCTTTTATATACCCTAGAAAGCAAGCCCAAAGAGTTTTTAACGGTACGTGTGGTTTGAGCTCGATTAGGGCTTATATTATATTGAGTTTTAAAGTTAAATGGATTAAATTTCGATGTTGAAAATGGAAAAGTTAAAATGGTCTTGAAAAGAATTTGATTATTATCTGCTAAGGAAGCAGCTATCTAAAATATAGTTTTGATCTTAATTTTCTTTTATAAAATGATTATGATCGCCAACATTAAAAAATTGTGCTATTTTTTATTAAAAAAAAAAACATGGGTCCGTTGAATATGGGCAATCTCAGATGGGTTCGTCGAATATGGATAACTCTGTAAATACAGATTATATATTTATCCCATGATATATAAATATCATGTCGATAAGCTATTGCAGATCTAAACAACACTCAAGCGAACAGGTTTTCTATTTCACTATAGCTTGTGATTACTGTACTGATTCATTGACCCTTCGCCTCAAAGCCACAAATGAGTCCTATTTGTGTAATTATGAGTCGGGCGCTTGTTCAACTGGACTGCAACGATTCGTTCGGTCTCAGTTTCTGTTTGTAGTTCATCTGAGTTAAAATGGGTTTTTCGCAGCAGTTACAGGATTTTTGGATATACCTGAATGAAGACAATGAGACACTGCATATACCATTGATCTATATTGTACTGCCCATGTGTGTTGTAACTATAATCATGTGCTTTCTCTGCTGTTACTTTTGCCTGTGCTATGAGCAGCCAGAAGTGCATTTTGTGCCAAGATATTTGCCCACAATGCCAATGCCAATGCGTCGGAATACGGCGGATATAATTCGACTGCCGGAAAGAACGCAGTCACAGAATTTCAGAGATACAGACAGTTCCGACGTGGACCCATACCTCGTAGAGCGGTATGATGACGATTTCTTAAAACGGTATGGCATCTACTGGAAGTAAAGCTTTTATGTGCCCAACTAAATACATTATATTTCCCAAAGATTCCCAAAGAGCTCCTTAAATGCAGCTTAAAGTGTGTGAACGTGCCGTGGGCTCCTCTGCGGGTCATAAATTCTCGACGGGATGCGCCGTTGCTGACGTTTTCTTTTCATCAACCGCAAATTTAGCATCGCTTGGCGCTTTTTTGACAACAACCATCACCTGCAGGATGAAATGCGCTAATAAACGACATTCGACATTTTTACTTGGCTGACATTTTAGTAGACGACGACGACAACAACAACATCAACAGGAAAGACAACAACAGCAAAAAGCTTATGAGACAGAAAGTTGTTGAAATAAGTAAAGTATAAATAAATTAAAATTTTGCTAAATGAATATATGCATACATATATAATACATGGATAAATATATTAGCTAAGTTTTAAAATTAAAAAAAAAGTTGTTCTTATTAAGCACTACAGCTAAAAAATATCGATGAAAAAGTTTTCAAGCACTTTATAGCTCAAATCTTTGTGATCTGTACAGCCCTAACAGTATTAAATCTTTAAAGGTTTTGGTAAATACCTCCAAGCTTTTAAAGCATATGGAAACTCTAAGCATATGTATTAATGAAAAAGGTGCTTGGATTTTATTTGGTTAAAATTTAAAATAAAGTCTAATAAAAGTTAACATTCAAATAAATAAAAAAAAATTATAAAAAATCTTTAAAAAAATAAATAAATAGAAAATTAAAAAAAAATATATTCAACAAAATAATATAAAAATTGCTATAAAATAAAAATATAATGAAAACTAATAAAAGCTAAAAGTAAAAAGAGTAATAAAAATTTAACAAAAATTTCAACAATATATTTAACAAAAAAAAAATTAAGAATAATTAGAAAATAAAAATATAAAAACAAATAAAAATTTTTAATAAAAAATAAAAAATTATCAAATATATATCTTATATATATTCCATATATTATATATAAATATTATATGGAATAATAAGTTATTGAGTTTTTGCTGGCGGTACTTTAACTGCTAGATACTCTTTTGTATGACTTGGTTCAATATATGCAACATATGTTGATTCATCAATTGCGTATCAAATGCTGGCCTTGCGCTATATTAAAGTGCTGTGCTTATTAGCGTAAGCTTAAAACTTGAAGTAGTCGAAAAAAAGCATTTAAAGACTAAAATAATCGCTTGATTCGTTAGTTGACTTACTTCAATTGAGTCAATTTCTCATATAAGACTTTAACAATTGCGTCGATAGTTTGAAATGAAATGAAATGAATCAAATTTGAAAACAATTTGTAACATTTTTCTAGATTGCGAGTGACTTATTACATGATAAATTATATGATGTGGCATAATAATAAAGTGATTTCATAATGTAAACAGCTGCTGGTGTAATGTTATTAAAAATAGCTCACTAAAGGTTTAACAGCGATTTGTATAGTAACATAAGAATACACATCTAACAATTATTGAGTATAATGATATAATGATATAATTTCCATTCTAACTCTCTGCTCATTTGCCTTTTGGCCTTAAAATTTTTTGAAAAACTACAATTTTATATATGTATAAATATGGAAATAGCTAAATAATGCCCATATTTATACATATTTAAGGATGCAAAATTAGATATATTATATAATATGTTAACAATATTTTCACGATTTTCAAGATATTTTGATCCAAAAGTTTCATTTTAAATGGTATTGCTCAGGCATTTCCTCAATCTTTCTAATAGTTTATTTAAATCACTTAGTCACTTCATTTGAGCAATTATAAAGCCTTCACTTAAATTAAATTAAATTAAAATAAACTGCAATTAGGGAATAACCCTATTCAATTATTTATAGAAGCTCTAGAGTACCTTAAAAATTTGAATGCAAATTGTAATTGAATTGAATTGGCCAACTTTAGGCAACTCGTCGGTCACCTTACGGGTCTTAAAATGAAATGCTAAAATAATTTACGGCTCAACTAGCTGCATGCCAAAACGATAGCAGAGAGAGAGAGAGAGAGAGGGAGAGCGGGGGATGAGGTAGAGTTAGAGAGTGAGCTGCATTTCGGCCAAATGAAAGGCTCCCAGTTGGCAAATTAGTTTAAAAATACGTTGACAACGTGGCAAAGGCCAACATTGAGCTGTGCCACAGACGCAGCTGCTCAGCTCAGTTGCTGCCACAGACACTGCAACTACTACTATAACGTGCCGCATGCTGCGTTTCGGGTGGCATAAAAATTCACTTTGCCGGCCATTTTGCCACGTTCTTGGCCAACTTAAGTGCGCTCGCTCGCAGCTCAATAAAATTTGGTGTTTTACAATTTTATTATGTGACGCCTGTCGCGCGTCTCGACAGCATCAAATATTTAATAACAAAACAGAAAAAAGCTCTAAAAAATATACGTTTTTTTTGGCCAATTGCCAGCAATAGATATTGGCCCATTGGCTACTTGTCGAGCCATGGCATTGTTCGTCGTGACTCTTAAGTAATTGGGTTTTAGTGGACACACGTTTTATACTTGACCAAAGCCTTTAAATCATTCGCCACCTTCTGCCCTGCCCACCTTCCACTAACGACCCCAGCTCACGTTCAATTGCTTTGGTCTGCTCGTTGTTTATCTTGCGACCATAAATTAACGCATTACCCATGCTGTCTCATCTTGTTATACTCTGTAGATAATGGGTGTGATGGGTATGCTGGTCTGTTGTCTATAAATGTTGATTGCCTTTGTAAATGATTTGGTTAATGACTTGAACTAAAGATGTTTGTCTTTGGATAAGGTTTTCAAAATTGACTTAAATTCGTATATTAACAGATATTTAAATTCCATTTATATATAATATTTCAGTTTATAAATATTTTGCTTGACTTTGGTTATATGTATAAATAGCTATATATATATACATTCCACCTTCAAGTAGTGCACATTAGATGCTCTTCTGCAGTTCTTCATATTTCTGCCAATAAATCTTTCTCACTAGATAATCATAATCGAGAATCAGTCTTTGATTCTTCCTATACAGATAAAATGACATATTTTCCTATCACAATCCAAACATTTAGCTACATTTTTTTAAAGCTTTTTCTTTTATTAAATTATTAGGCAAAATATTTTCTGAAATGAATCTGAATCAAATTTTAGTTTATTTCAAAAAGAAAAAAATTAAGTAGAACACAATAGTAAAAAAAATATATTAATACTAATAAGTAATCTCTCTCAGCATTTCTTACTCTCACATATATCTTATACCTTATATCTTATACTTAAAAAAAAACTTTGAATAAATCAATACCTCAACTAATTACAGAATATAATCCTCTTGCTTTCCAACTCAGTCAATCATAATGCTTCATCTCATTACAGGGTATCTATCAGTCCTCCATCATCATTTCTCAACTTCTTACTGCTTGTTGTTGTTGTCATTGTTATAGTCCCTGTAGCAAAGCAGGCATCGAACTGTTTGCATTTCGACCGTTGCATTTGGCCATGCAGCTGCTGCCGTCAAAATTGTGGCCAAATGTGTGGGGTTTACACAGCGGCCGAGGTTAACCGCAATCGAAGCACTAAAAACTCCCTTCCGATCATTAATTGTGCCAAAGAAGTGTGCGTGGGTGTGTGCGTGTGTGTGTGTGTGAGGATGGCCAAAAGTTTTGCCCTCACATTTTTGTTTGATTTAGAGCAAAACACTTGAAAGTTCGGCCATTCGGCCGAAAGTCTACTTCTGGCCGGCCAAAGAATTGGCTCTTTGTCTGCTAATGAGCCAATTTAGTTGCAACGAGCCGAAATTGCATTGTGTCTGCCAACTCGGAAAACTTGGCCAACACTCTTTGAAATGTTAAACAGCTTGCCGATATAGGTGTCAAAGCAGCACAACTTCCACAGACTGCAAGATATGTGAAGGAATTTGTGGGCCGATGACAAATGGCAAATGGCAGATGGCAAATGGCATACATTGCAATCAAAGAGTGAATCGGATTGTAGATAGTTGGAAATAATTTATGGAAGAAAGTTAAAAATATAGATATGCGAGTTAAAAATAATTGTTAGATTCTCAATTTATTATTTTTATAAACATGGAGAAGTTTTTAGGCGACTAAAAATAGGATTTTGGCTAATTTGTAAGCTGCATTTAAATATGCAAAATAATCAAGCACAGGGCCAGATTAGCCCTCAACGGGGCCCTAGGCAACCATCAATTTGGTGGCCCCTTTTTTTCACGTCCATCCCCATATTTTTTCGATTTAAATACAAACTTATATCTTTCACAAATTACAAATTTACAAATTTTAATGTCACAATCTAATAATATCAATAAAATTACTATCTACATTTTAAGCACGTATGCTTGTAAGAAAATTTTAAAAGACTCTTATTTTTCGCGAGCCTCCAAAAATCAGAGGTCCCAGGCCTAATCTGCCTACTTGTTAATCTGGCCATGGTTAAGCAGAAAACTGACAAAAACATAAATTAATGCAGAAAATTTTTGCCTGGAATATGAATGTATTTTTTAAACAATTTGTTTTTCAAAATATATGACGTAATTTTTACTTCTCATAGGCAAAAAAAAAAAAAAAAAAATTAAAAAAAAAAAAAAATGAAAATTTAAATTTAAATTTAAATGTTTCTTATTTATTAGTAAATTGTGTTGGTTATAGTAGAAACTACATCTCACCTCAATATTCACTTTCATAAGAATATTATTATAAAAGTGAGTATAATAAAAGAGAAAAGATCTGTAAGTTCACTCAAGTTATATAAGTCTATAATAACATATTATATTTTAGATAATATATGAAAATGCATATAAAATTTTAAATATTTCTCAGGTAAACAGATTAATGTTCATTGCTTCATTCTACAGAGAACCGCATTTTATGGGAAATATTGAAATATGAATTTTCATATATTATCTAAAATATTGTGGAATAAATTTACAGATCTTATATACTTATACATATTTTTATTGCATATAAGTATAAGATGATTATGAATAGTCTCATAATACATTTCATATATATATATATATATCACATTTTGAACTCTCGTTATCAGTTGCAATCTCATTTCTTTAGCCTCACCGAGAGCAGATATTTGCGGCAGGCATCCAAGGAATGTCGCTTCAGGTAACACTCCTGACTGAAGTACTTGCCGCATTGTCCGCACTGGTACTCCCAGCTATGATGGCCCATGGTGCGCTGATGCGAACGCAAATTCGAACTGGCAAATATCACATAAAGAACTATTATATATATATATAGATTATATTGTGGATGCCTCACCGATCAGCGAAGCTCTTCTGGCAATTCGTCTCAGGGCAGACGAAGGGCTTCTCGCCCGTGTGGGTGCGTTTGTGTGCCACCAGCATCCATGAGTGATCGAACTTCTTGTTGCAATCGCCGCAGAGGAATTGCTCGCCCGGCTGCTTGAGGCGACGTCGATCTGCTGGCTTCTTGATCAGCGCCGGCTTGGAATGCTCCACCAGCTGTGCTCGCTGCTTGTTTTGCGCTAGCAGCTCGGCACGTTTTACCAAATCCGTCTTCTTGCGGCGGCCTTTAGTCTTGGTCAGCATCTTGATTCTGCCCAGCCGAGTGACTCCAGTCTTCGTTGGCTTCCGATCGGCAAATATGGCTAGCTCCTCGCCGGGCAGCTCCACCTCCCAGATGGTATGGCTGAAGTCCCCGCTCGGATTAAATTCCAGCTCCATCAGCTGTATATCATTGACCTCCTCCATGCGACGTCGCTCCACAATGGGCACATTGTCGGCGGCTCGCCAATCGGTGCTTGGCTCTCCGCAGCCATAGTGAAACTTCTTGACAGCACCCTTGTGCTCACCATTTCCAATTTTGTAGGCGTGGCTTGAGCCTTTGCCTTGAGCCTGTATGGCGGGCGGTCGTGGCATAGGCGGCATATTCGGTATAGCCAGACAAATAGCTAAGGATGTTTAATATTTGAAGTGGATTTCTATTTAACTACATATATTATTTTACCTTCATATTTCTCATAGAACGTCTTCTGTTTTGTATTATAACGATTGGAGAAGAGACTGCGAAAAAGGCGTGGCATTTTATGTAGTTTGAGATTTAAACACAACAGAAAAAACACCGCAAAAGAAATACAATTTATGTCAGTTCATAAGTTTGATATTTTGTTGTATATCAAATCTGACATTTTGTAGGAACTGCCAACCGTATGAAATTTCAATTTCGTCTAGTCTACTTCTAGACTAAATGTATTAATTTAAACGTTTATGTGACACTAACATTATTTGCTGATTGTATAGGAAATATTGCAAATTAGAACAGCGCTAAAAAAATACATACTTATATTATATATTATATTATATTATATTATATTATATTATATTATATTATATTATACTTATATTTATATATTTATATTTATCTAAAATTAAATTTAAATAAACTCCCTGATTAGACTGCAATTCAATTTTTCTGAACTATTTGAGCGCAAGTAAACAGAAGAATACTTAAAGTTAAAAAAACTGTGAAGAACTTTACTTGATTTGCTATGATGCTATTGGCTTTAAGCCGCTGGCTAAGCAGAGCTTTCAACTGGTCTACATGAGGCCACTTAAGACGAAACACTTAAACAATTTTCTTGTACAAATTTTTGTACACGAATGCCAGAGGACGGAAGGAACTGGGGGCGGAGTGTGAAACTGACTGCGAGTCTGAGGCGATCAGAATGCTCATGAATGTGGTATACAATAAAATTAGTTTGCTCTGTGTGAGTGAGTGTGTGTGTGTGTGTGTGTGCGAGACATGCAAAGACGTTTGCATTTTGCCTGTAATCCTCGTGCCCAGAGTTTCTTGGGTAAGTTGTGGGGTTGGAACTGGGGTTGGGGCTAGGGGATAGCTGCTACTTCAACGCTTTAAACAACGGAAAATTGAATTGTAGTTTGCAGTGTTGGTCTTCAGTAAGCACTTAAAAGAGCTTGTTTTCAGCAATTTCCAATTGTTTGGCAGTTTATGCGCTTTTATTTTGGTGCTCAGAGTGTGTTTTGTAATAAAAGCCGGAAGAAATGGGCGGCAAATGGCTTTATTTCATTTATTTGCCACTTTATTACCCACATTTGTTGTTGTTGCTGGTCAAGCAAATTACTTGGGGTAATTTAAAATGCAATCGGACTTAAATGTGCTCCCATAGTCGAAGGAGAAAACAAAAGCAAATTTACCAGTTAAACATTAATTCATTTTGACAATTGCAAAATTTGCTCAAACTACACAAAACTCAAATTTGTTTTTATCTCTTGCTAAATGCTTTATGGCAGTATATTGCAAAATTTTTCATAAACATGTGTGTGTGTGTGTGTGTGTTTGTGTGTGTATGTCATAAATTTTTATTTGCTCTGTGCGTCTAACGAGAAAATCGCATAAATGTTTTCGACTGTCAACAAAGGCTTGACATGAAAGCAACAACTGCCAGCCCAATGAAACGATGCTGCTTTCTCTATTTACTCTCTCTTTCTCTCTCTTTGTGTGACTGTGTGTTGTTGTCTTTCTTTAGTGTTTGTCAGTTGGACTATTAAATACCTATTTGAAGTACATTGAAATTGCGCAATCTTGGCACAAAACAGCGTACTTTATGGCAGCAGCTAGAAAAAATTATTGCATACTTTTGGGCTGACCATAAAGTGTATTCTCTATGTCTCTCTCTCCCTCTTTCTCTCTTTCTGCCTCTCTGTCTGTCTTTGGTAATGAAAAAGCATTCCAAATGACATTCGCTTCACAAGTTGTGCTTTGCATTTCATATGCACTGACAGTGAACACTAATTTGAGGCGCAAACAAACGCCACAAATGAGTTGTGGGTCAGCACAATTGACAGAAACATTTTTATGTAGGGTATTTACAATATAGTTTTGCAGTACTCTTGCTAAAATATATGAAGAGATCTAAGAATGAGGAATAGTCCAAAGTTTTCATATGGCGCTTTCGAAAAAGTTGAAATAAAATAAATTATTACGACTACTTAACATTGAATAGCTAGACTATTTAGTAGCTGCTAGGACCAGTTTATCGCATAGTTTGCTTTAATTCGGAAAAGCTAAGGCAGCACATATATTATGAAATTATGTGTTATGAAATAAAAAGCCATTTATATAAAAGTTATACATATTTATTTATTTATGCAAATCGGGAAAACTTTTAAGCAAGAGAAAAAAATCACCGCAAATCAAATCAATATAAAGCTAGCAATATCAATAGAGATAGAGATTCTACTATCCGATTTTTCTCACTTTTGAACCAAATACTCAAAATACTCAATAAATTTAAGGTGTAAACTTTGACACTCTGAGATTAATTTATAAAAATACTCAAGTTTCTGGCGCGCTTCAAATTCAAATTCAGCAGGTGAACAACTTTTGAAAAAGTATTATAAAAATAATAAAAGTATAAATAATATACTCAATTATAAAACAAATGCTTTTTTATTTATTTATAAATTTATTTATTTTTTCTTATTATTAATTTAAAATTTTTTTTTTCAAATAAGTGATTAAGCTGATTGAATTTAGTATACATTTTTTTTAATTTTATTTAAATTTTATAAATATTTTTTTTTTTTTAATTTTTTTTTAAATTTTATTATATGCATCTTTATATATTTATATATATATTTCATAATAAATAAATTGTAGCTGTATATGTATTTTAAATTAAGTTTTCATCTTATATATCTACAGTGTAACTAATTATTAAAATATTATAAAAGTCAATTGCATTTACAATTTTTATAAAGTAATTTATAGCCATATCTATTAGTCAATTCACAGGGCATTCAGTGGCAAGTCGCACAAAAATACTAAAAACTAATTTAATATTTTTTTCTAGCCGCCTTCACAAACAATTGTCAGGCACGCGTTTTGAGTACGTGCATGTCAGTTGGCTTATGAAAGGAGCTCGTTTCGGCCAGCTCTTAAAGCCAGCTGTTGATTGGACTGAACGTGAATGTGGCAACGTAAGCCACGTTAAGATGACGTTTGCTTTTGGTGCTAGAAAATACGCAATAAATGCGTCTCGTTGCGTCTCCCAGTAGGCCTGCGGCCAAGATTGCATTGCAAATTTTGTCATCAACATATAAATGAAGAATGAACGACAGACGTCTGACTGTCAATTGGAAAAACGAGCCAATAAATCCAAGGTGGCATAATAACCATTTCCATAGAAGGGAAAAACAACAGCAACTGCGTCACTTACTCGACTTTTGCCAATTTCAAATGTAATTACTTTAGCTGAGCCCGAAGATTTGCGGCAATTCACATTTGATAAATTACTTAAAAAAGAAAAAGGCAACAAAAAAGAAAAATAAATTCAGTTTTAATATGCAGCAAATCCGAATGAATATATATGTATATAAATGTATAATTTAATCAAATTGTGTGATTGTGTGTGTGTGTGTGTATGTGTTTGGGGAACGGAACGATAACGATCCGGTTTGCCTGCAGGCGTTGGCAAATTAAATTTGCATGCCGCAATTCCATGCAACAAAAAAGTGTCAAAGTCCGAACTTGTGTCGAGTTATTTACTAAAGAAAAACACAATTGTTTGTAGCATTTGCGGCTGGACCACAAAATTCGACCATGCACCATGAGCCCAGTGCCACGCCCACTCCAAATGCCACCCTCCCCCCCTATTAAGGTAGCAGCATAAATAACAACAAACTGCGACATAGGCAAATAGAACTTATTTTTGTGTTGTGCGATTTGAAAATTTGTTAATTTGCGCAAAAGTTTGCACTGCATTTCCTCTGGCGACGTGTGTGGCATAAACCCATGCTGCAAAGGCTAGAGATGAGCGCGTGTTGTGCTGCTTCTGTGTGACACGAAAGATTTGGGGGACTGAATTTGGAATGGAAAGGAAAGAGAAAATATATATAAGCTTTAAAGAGTGCATGGGCACGACTAGAGATGGGTAGGTGATGTTTTGCTATCGTGACACGAAAATGTATGTTGACTGTAATTTTCCAAAAGTTTGCCTGTAGCAATTATATAAGATACTGGCTCTGAAAACTGAACTGAAGACACTTTTTCACTTCTTGAAGAATAAAATCAGATAATTAAACGAATATCTGTATTACGAAGCTAATAATCATACATGATATACAATTAGATTTATTATTAAGTATTCTTTTAGTTCTTATATTACTATAAGACATCAATATTTTCAAAAGATATTCCAATAGAAGATCTACTGCTTTCGTCTAATCTTAGTCTTTTCCAGATCATCTTCCTCTTCTATTGATGGCATTCTTATTTAGTATCGATTTCAATATAGAAAAATATCGATAGCTAACTATAGTACGTATAGTATGCCCTCCAACTCCTATCGGCCTATTGGCCTATTACTCATGTATAGTTTGTAGCTTCGTAAGTCACGACACGCACTCATCTCTAGCTTAGTCTCACGGGCTCGTTGCCTGGCCAGGCGATTATGTGATTTGGCTGGACTCGGTCGAGCAGCGAGCACTACGAGGTCTGAGGCTAACCACTTGCTGTAATTAATGAACACAACACATATTTGAAAATAAAGGCATAGCATATGCCAGCATACGGATTGTCAAAAATATTCATTGGCTTTAGACTACAATTATCATAGGCAAAGCAATAGTTGAAACAGTTTATGTATGTAATGTATCTTATTATTATATTTCTATTACTTTAATTGATTTATATTTAAAGCTCGTTGAGCTGTGAACTGAGGGTGATTGACCACAAGATGGAAAAATTGAATGCTGAACAGAATTTATATTCGTATCTATATACGGATAAATGTTTCTTATGGTAAATGGGGATATGGGAAGATATTATGAGAAGATATTATGGGAAAAATCAGTATACAAAATATAAAACCCTTCCATATTTGGTATTTTCTAGTCCTTGAGTATTAGAGAGAATCTATGTAACCATATTTTATATCTTTAGCTATAAAAGTTTGGAAGATATGATGGGAAATACTTGAATTTTGGCATCAATTTCTATCGATTTCTTTCGATTTCATGGAAAAGGAATAAGTTATCTATAACTTAATAGAATCTTTATCAATTGCGTGCTATGGAAATACGTATGTATATCATTTTAAGCCTCTATGATATTATTGATTTCGAGATAAAAGAATTGCAGATATGAGGATAGATTGACTTAAGATGGACAGATAGACTTGCAGGCCTACGAACGCAGAGAGATAAAGCTAGACGGACAGATCTTGATAGATTTTAGTATTCTTAGAGTATAAACTTCAATCATTACACTCGCCTTTTTTTGTATCCTTAGATACATTAAAACAATATAGAAAATCTCACAATTCTTTGTCACAAACTTAGTTGTAAAAGTTGTCATGAACTTAGTTATCAATAACATATCTATGTTAATAAACTTAGTCTCACTGAAACAACCATAAACGTTGCAGTTCTTTATCTCCACTCGCCAATAAATACAGATATATACCATTTATAAACATTCTGTATTTATATTTTTCGTCGAATTCACAAACAATCACTTAACTTGTTGCTTATGCCGCTATTAAACCTTACCTGCAACTTTAAGCTAGCTATTTGTTTTAGCCATGTGTATTTAGCTTCATTTCGTTTCGTTTTTGGCCAATTTGGCATTCCATATGTCTATGTACAAAATATGACAGGAGCATTCGCATGTCCTTGCATTATCTTTTCAGTGGAAGCTGTTGGTCCATAAAACGGACCCGTTGCCAGTTTTTAGCAGCCGTGCAACATGACAAATGTTTATTTGCTGTGCTGGTTTGTGTTTTTAGCCAAACAGTACTTCGCCAGCCATTTGTATGCCGTTTGGCTATGGCTGGGCAAATAATTTATAGAGTGCACGTATCCAATATATATATATATACTTTGGTACAAATGTGAGCTTAGCTCGTCGATGCCAGACGAGTTGGGTGTTAGCTGCAATGGCTATGGCTATCGCCATTGCCATTTGGGTGTTTGTTGCGTTAATCGTTGGTAATTTACACTGCAATCATTATGTTTACAGTACAGATGAAAAAAAGAACAAATAAATATTAATTGAATAACGCAGCAGAGCGAACGCTTCATATGCGCATTATTACAGCTCAAAATTATAATTTGAAAATCAGTTGATTGTGTGTGAAATGTTTCCACTTGACAGCATCGATGCGTCGTATTTTAATGGCAGTAGAAACAGTAGAGAAAATCGACTTTGTTTTCCTAAATACTCGACGGACAGATTCTCGTATTGTTATGTTTAGAGATCAGATCCCTTTCATGCATACCAATACATACACAATAGACCTCTTGCTTCATAAAACTCAACCAAAAGGTTGAAGAAAAAACAGAGCGGTTCGATCGCTAATGAACTTGTTATAATCGCTTGCTCTCTGAGTTTTTTCTCAAAATGTGAGTGAAAAATATTTATTTTCAGGCATCGAGAAACGGTCGAAAGTTTTTTTATATCTGTTTTTTTTTTTTTAATTATAATAATAATAAAGTTTTTTGTGCCTGTTGCCTATCGACTTTTCTGAGCCAAAAAAGCCAATACCTTTTTTCATTTTTTTTATTCCATTTCTTTACATTTAAAAAAAATTTAAAATTTTAAAATTTTTTGTTTTGAGAAGTGAAGAAATAAAATGTAGTGTTTTACATACATAACCCTATACTGCTTACTATATAAACCAATAAAAAAAAAACTAATTTTTAATAATAAACCTATGTTTTTGTATCAAAATTACTTCTTGCGTGATCTTTAATTGTATATTGTATTTTTCGTGAAATGTTTTTAGTTCACTTTCATTAAAACTATATATTTTTTATATCTATTATATCTAGCATTTCTTTAAGCTTTACTCAGTTGGATTAAAAACATTGCCAAGTGGCTTAAAATGTTGTTCAGTGGAAACGCATTAAAACAGCGCATGCATAAAAAATAGAATTGTTTGAGTGTGTGTATGTTTGTTTATTGCATGGCTCATAGTAAAGAAATATGCATGCAAATTTAATTTACACACACGGACACACACACAAACACACACACACGGACACAGCCATGGAGCGTACACTCAACGCACAGTCAAAGTCGTAGCATACTTTTCAGAGCCGTGGGGCATTAAAAAATGAATTCTCATCGGCCAGTCGGCTATTGTTGTGTGTGTGTGTGTGTGTCAGTGTGTTTATTTAAATAAAAATAATCACACATGCAAATTAATAATTTCATTCTGGACTGGAGCGCCTGGCGTTCCTTTATACAAACAAATTTTGCAGGGCAAAAATATTTGATTTGAACATTTTTTTTCCATAAATAAAATAATCGAAGCCAAAGTTTTGTTTTTTAATTTTTTTGTTTTTAGCCATTTAGCTATGCATTGGGCCATGAACAATAAACTGTTTGTGTGTGTGTTTGCGGACAAATCTGTTGCGCATTGGTTTTTGCTTATCGTGCAAATAATTTATGGCCTGACAAAAAAAAAAAAAAGAAAAAAAATTCCAATTGAGGTCTCAGTTAGGCGAGCCGATTTATCAATTTATCAATTTGCCACTTTAAGCCTGGTTCATTTTGCTCATATTGTTTGCTATTTGTTCACATTTGTTTGCACTCCATCGCGATAATAATAACTGTTAATTTACATGCCGCAAGTGTCAATAGGCCGCGGGCCATCTGTAATTATGGACACCAGATTCTCTTGGTTTAAAAATTTTGTTGTTGTTGAATTTTTATTATTATTATTTTCTCGCTTTGTATGAGGTAATAGTGGGTGCTTTTATTTGGTAAGCAAATGTCTATAATGTGAATTTAAAATGTATGTATATGTAAATATATATGTATATACTCTTCATCAGTGTTGGTCTGTTATAGCGTAGTCAATTTGTTAGCTCTAACTCTAAGTAGGCTCTTTTGATGCTACCTTTGTATGTATATGCGTAGATCATATTCGTATACATACGGTTGAAATCGCCTAAATTTGTTTGTTTTAGTCATAAGCTATTATAATAAATAATTTGGGAAGAATCAAAGAGATATCTTGATTAAATTTGTTATCTTCATAAAAAAAAATTTTTATTTTGGTTGGACAGAAATTTAAAGCGTAGTGTGCTGCTACGTCTTGGGCAACTTAATTTAAGCAGAATATAATACCAAACTTTAAAAGGATATAGAACACCGAACAAAAAGAAAGAAAAAGTTTTGTTGCTTAAAGGAAGCAAGAGTCATGTTCAAGAGCATATTTGAAAACATTATCATTATTATTACTTATTTTTTAATTTGCTAGGATTCACTCAGAATCTCTTTTTGTTCTATTACGAACCTTTGGTCTTATTAACATCTTCAGGTTTGGATTAGCTACTAATCGTGTATTAGCAAAATCTTAATTTCTACATAGTGGGTTAGAAGAATTGCAAATTGACGTCATTTTGATTACTTGCAGGGTGGGAATGAGCAGCTTTCTTGTGAGCAGGTTAGCAGCCATTGTGATATATTTAAACGGAAGATATGGTCCAGTTGGTTTTGAGTCTGAGTCATCTCCTAGTTTTTGTGCGAGCGCCATCAGATTTCTGGGCTGTTAGCCTCTTTAATAAAAGTGGACATTTGCTTATGAATCTGGCGTCTGGCAATCGTTGCGAAATGTTAAGTTTATATTATGCAACAATCTTTATAGTTTTTTTGGCTTGAGAGTATAGCTTCAAACTTGATAGTTGATAGCTTATGCTTATGAATATTATGCCTACATTCAGGCGGAGATTGGTATGAACAGAAGAAAATTCAGCAAATAGTATAAAAAAGAGCGACAAAATTAAAAATTGTATTTCAAAATCTGTTCCTAATAATTATATACATAATATATATATGTAACCCTTTTTCCATAATATGCTAACTTACTTTAGTCATAATGAGCTTCACTTCACACACATAAACTTACTTAAAATAAAACTGTTAGATATAAATACCTTACACCTATAAATAGAGTATACAATCTGCGGCTTGCCATAGTTGGCCTTTCTTTCTTATGCTCATATTTTGTTTGCTATTTAAATGAAGTTTTTTCTTGTATTTTTTAATTTTAATGGCACAAAGTACTTCATAAAGTGCATTGGCATGCAAATTACGTTAAGCTCATGAATTTATAATTTAATGAAGACACTTTGTCGCCATAATTGGTCAACAACAATTCGCAATGTGGCCATAATATTGTTGTTAATTTAATAAATGCGATACAGCGATTGCTGCAATTGCACTGATTTTTTTCCGTTTCACATTTTTGCATTTATATATATTTATTTATTATTTTTACATAATTATTGATGTTGTTGCATATGCAGCGTTCGTTTGCACGTACTTAATTAAATTGCATGTTTTCGTTTTTAAATTTCATTTCGACTTCGGCGTAGTTTCCATTTCCCTTCTTTTTTTTAAGCAGAGCAGAGCTGTTTCATCGAGCGAATATGGATTAAGATATATGGCAAGAGATTTCAACTGCAGTGGAGTTTGTTTCGCTCTATCACTCACTCTTTATTCGTTATATTTTGTGGACTTTGTTTATGCGCAAATGTTATGTGAGATTGGAAAATAATGAGAAGTTTATAGGAATAACTAATCAGAAATGATTTAAATATATATATATATATCTTCTAGATATAATAAATACGGATATAGCTTATGAAATCATTAATACATACAAATTTTGATGGTCAAGACATGACTCTGCAAATATTACTTAATTTTCTTGTATAATGAATAATATTTCATAATAAACACTATTAAAATTATAAGTTTGAAACTTTAATTAATTTTATTTTTATTTTTTATATTTGTTTTAATTTTTGAAAATTTTACTACAATATTTTATTTTTATTATTTGTAAAAATATTTCAGTATTTTTTTTTATTACACCACAAATTAAATTAAGGTATATATTTCTTAACGTTATTTTACTAAAATATTTTATTTTCATTATTTGTAAAAATATTTTAGTAATTTTGTTTTTGAATTACACCACAAATTAAATTAAAGGGATATTTTTTTATAAATTTTAAAATAAATATATTCGCGAAATAAAACAACGTTATCTATAAATTACAAAATATATAGCGTATTTTTTTTTCTGTGCAATTTACATCCTCATCATCTCAGACAGTATACAACTTTTTTAAGATTTATAAAAACACAAAATTCCGGTACATTTTCTTTTCATTCTTTTATTCATTATTCAACCATGATTTATGGTTAGATCATGATATGTGAACGCATAAACAACTCAATATGAGCTCGCTGACAGCTCTGTCAGTTTTCATTCTTGCGTGTGTTTCAATTAACTTTTTGCCTGCACCGAAGACGCAGATATGAGAATGCAGTTGAGAATGTGTCGAGTTGGTGGCGGTGGTGCGGTTGGTGGTGGTGGTGGTGGCTGTGCTTGGCGGCTGCTTGTATTATAAGCAGCTTCTTCGCTTGTTTGAACATAAAAATGCGACGCTTAACATAAATTACGCGACGTGTCAGTTCTTCTGTGTGTTATGTTTGTGTTTGCAAGGCAAAGGGGAGGGCAGGAGGCGGATGTGCAACGTGCTGCGGCAGGTGCAAGTCAAGTTAATTGTTAAGTGCTTGGCGCGTAGCTGTTGCTGCTGCAGCTACGTCCGGGATTAGCAGGCACTGTGCTACGTCTTAAGCATCAAAGTTTTTGGACGTATCGTTTTTTTTGTTTTTGTTTTAATGGCAGGCACAAAGTTGCCCCGGCACCAGCAGCGGCAGCAGCAGCAGCACCGCCTGCATCGGCTTCCGCAATTTATGTGGCAAGCTAGATCGCAAACCCAAAGAGCAGAGAAAAGAAACTGTAAATTATAATTGCATATTTTCATATTTTACAATTGACGCCGTCAGACTTGCGGCTGCCACAGCCGCGTTGTCCTGCCACTTGTCCTGTCCTGCAGTTTAATGAGAAATTAAATGTCTGCACTGCTTATGCATGCAGTTTTCTCACAACTTTTCAATGGAAAGCTAACTCTGGAAATTTCCACAATTTCCGTTTAACATTCAAAGGCCGAAGTTGAAGATGCCTTTTGGCCGCAGCTGTTCAAAATGCATTTGCATTTAGTGGTTGAAAGACAATACTCTCTCTCTCTCTATCTCTCTCTCTCTCTCTCTCTCTCTCTCTGTCTTTGTGCCAGGTTTTCAATGCATTGTGATTAACTCAATAAAATTTAAGTGGAATAAGTGGATTTAAAGAATATAACTCATATGTATACATCTCTTTAAGATTAGAATATATCTCTATCAATCTTTTTCAATCTTTGTCATTCAATCTGCAGTGAATTATTAACAAGAATCACTAACAGCCAGACAATCAATCATACATTTCAATCAATCAATATATGATTCAATCAATCGGTCAACCGGCCAATCAATTATTGTTAGCTGCCTGTCAATCAATAAATCGGTCAATCAAATGGTTTGTGCATGAGAGCCAATCACTATTTACGTCTATTAATAAATCTGTCATTCAATGTCTGTCTATTAATTAATCTGTCTGTCAATCAATTAGTTTATCAGTCATTCAGTCAGTCGATCTAAGCTATCGATCAATCATTTGGTTGCATCAATTAATTAACTAGTTTATCAATCAGCCCATCAATAAGTCAATTTTTTCTTCAGCTACAGCCACTTATGCTGTCTATTAAAAAATCATTTAAATAAATCAATCAAGCAATTGGTGTTAGCTTATGTTGCATAGTCCTTCAGTCTATCAATCAATTTAAATAAAATTCTTCTAACAATAAGTCAGTTAATCTGTCCTGTAGGGTTCTTTTATTTGATAGCCATTCGCTCAATCAATCAATCATTTAAAATATTTTCAAATATGTAAGGCCTTTTATTTTTTTCTTTCACAGCCTTTTCAACTTATTTTCTAATCTCACAGACTTCCGTCCACCCATCTAAACTTCGTTGACAATTTTCTTACCTTAACATTTGTCTTGGCCAACAATTGAAAAAGTTTGCAGCCAAGCTAATGCACACACATTTTTATAAACATCTAATTTGAGAATAAAAGTGTGATACCAAAAAAAGCTGGTAAAACTAAAACTATATGCCCCAAGGGTAGGAATCCAACCAAACCATGGCAAACCGACCGGACTTCAAGCTGCCAATTGCTGGACGATTGTTGCCTTTGGGCTCTAGGAAAATTATTTCACAGCTGAAGCAATTTTCATGAAATTAGTTTTTCTTTTCGATAGGTTTTCTTTGCCATTTTCCATTTTCTATTTTCCCCTTGGCCAAATCTCATTTACCTGTTTGCGAAAAACTTGAACACGTCGCGACCGAATGAAATCGGATATATATATGTATGTATTAGCCGAAAAAGTGGAGTTAATTCAAATACAATGCGTCTACGATTAATATTTTATAATTTTGCGCACGATTTTCAATTTCTGTCTGTTAACAGGGCCAACAGCGCACGGTGAAAGTTTAGCCAATTTTCTATTTTCCTTTGCTTAGCTGCTTTTGTGTCGTGTGCCGTGTGCCGTGTGCCTTGCGGCTGCCAGACATGCATTTGAATTTTTCTTGCTGGCCAAGATTTTTGTGAAGCAAGTGAAAGGCTTTCCTTTTTTGGCTGGAATGAAAAGCCTTTCAGTTCGTGCACTTCATTCGAGTGCATTATGAATAATTAATTGTGGAACAATTGCCGCCCAATGTCAATGCCATCATTAACTCAAGGGCTCGAGGAGTTTCCCGAAAAACCAGCTCCGCCCTCGCCCATTTCGAGTCTTGTTTAACAAGCCATTTGGCTGTCTGCCTGTCTGTTGTCCTTGAAGTTGCCGGATTAATTTCCCATTTCTGGCTCCGACCAACTAATCCCGTAAAAATTGTCGAGCTAAAAACTTTTCTGTTTGTAATTGTTAAATGCAATTGAATTTATAAGCGGCGCATAATTAAAATTACGCAAAAACTTTTTGCAACTATTGCACTTCCTGCTGCTTTGGTGCTTTGGCAGCCTGATCTCTGTTCCAGTGTCCTGTGCCATTGTCTCCCTTTGAGCTGGCTTCTAAGTGGGTTTCTGCTAACAGGATGAGCTGCGCTTAAAATATGTTCAGCAGCAAATGCCATTGCAGCTGAGAGTCGTGAATCGAGAGTCGAGAGTCGCAAGTGAAGAGTCGAGAGTGTAAAGTTGAGAGTCGAGAGCCTTGGCCAACACTTTGCTAGCGGTTAATGAGGCGTCTCTGAAAATGCTTGCAAAATTTCAAGAAAAATGTGTGGAAAATTCTGTTTACTGTAAAGTTTTATAATTAGTTTTGCTATAAATTAAATGCTAAGCCGTATAAAAAAAATTGATTTATATGTTTAAATAAATATAAAAAATATATATAAAATATATATATATTTATTGATTTATTATTTTAATTATAATATATAATATTATGCTAATATGATTATAATTATATATTTTTGAAGTGTTCAATATTGCTTCTATTTGACACAAATATGCTGGAGTCATGGTTACTTTTGAGTTGGCCAAAACTGCGGATTCTTTTTATAGTTATTGCGACGATGCTTTGCACACTCTCCTTTACTGTTGGATAGTAGAAAGTACTGACCTGGCAGTAACTATTGGTTAAGTCAAAGTATGCAGCAAAAGGAAGCAAATGTGCAATTACAAAGAAGCTTTAAAATAGCTTTTTATTTCGACGAAAATGTATTGCAGCGCAAAGAGTGGAGTCGGTAAGTAGGAGGATTGAGCAGCAACCGTGAAGGTCAATGCGTAATAGTTACCTGCACCAAAGAGGAAGGTAGCCCCAAGAGAGGGAGAGTGGAAAAGGTGCATCCTACGCATAGGTCAAAGTTAATCATGTATTATATTATAAATGCTATTTCATCTGCACGTTAAGTTAAAATAGCTTTTTGTTTTAGTTTCCATTATCACTCTCAATCATTCATAGTTACATAGTATGTCTCTAAATTGGGCCGTAGCTATTCTTCACCGGGCTGGTGGTATTAATGAAAAATGTTTTGTTTTTTTTTTAGGCTATCAACATACTTTAATAGCTTATAACAGTTAAATCTGGTTTTGTCAGTATTTTATTTTAAATAAGTAAATATATAATTAATATTTTTATATATTTAATACTCAATGCTGATACTGTCATATTGATTCATATTCTTATACAAAACACAAGCTTTTTTTATATGTTTATATATAAGTATTTTTGCTGATTGATGATTAACTCCCAGCTTAGAGTCTCAGCCCAAAAAATTTAACACATTTTTATATTTAAGAAAGCGGACGTTTCTAGTATTTTAAAGAAAAATCTTAAAAATTATATTAGAATATGTAAAGATGGAATTGTTTAATATCAAAAAGAATATGAATACATATAACAATGAATAAATATATGTATATGAATGCATAAATGAGATAAAAAAAAAACAACTAATTTTATGTAGTCAGTTCAGTTAAGTAAAACAATATTAAACTATTAAAAAGAAAAATAGACAGTCCTTTGATATGTAACATTTATGACTATCGAAGACTAAACTTAAACATAATTTTTTTTTAACTTAAAAATTTCGAGTTACTAGAAACTAGCCCAAAGATTTAATTATGCTTTTAAAATTACATGTGATCTATAAAAAACTAAAAAAATATTAAAAAACTTAAGCCAATCTCCAGCATCTACCCATTTCTATATACAAACTTAAGTCCTTCTCAACCTCGAATTTTCGTGTGCTTAAAGCATTGACGCTTTGTATTCAGCTCGCATCAGCTAATATCTTTTAAATAATTTACTTGTTTTTGCATTGTATATTTTGGTGTGTGCGAATTTTCTAATTCCTTTCAGAAAACTAGAACGCTTTTCTTTGCCATACACATACATACATACATACATCTATCTGGCTGCTAAGTATAATGCGGCTGCTTATCTGCTGGCTAAATATGCAGCTGCTCAAACTAAAAACCTAGAGAACAACAAACAACAACAATTCCCATAAAGAGACACAAACCATTTGGCATTTTCATCAAGAAGATAGAAACACACACACACACTCGCACACACACACACACATACGACTCATTTGACTGTCGCCAGCTGTAATGGGAATGCATGAAATGCTTTTGCTGGAAAATTTTAGCTGTTCAGTTGTAAACACACAAAACATCAGAGATCCAGCGAGCTGAAGCTGAAGTTGGCAAAAACGGTTTTTGTTTTTAGCCAAGTTCTAACTGAAATGCTGATGATGATGAAAAGCTGACGCACAATTTGTAAGCAAACAATAAAACATTTCAGCTAAATTAGTTTTTGTCAATTGCATTAACTAATGCAGTTCTCTGTAGTTTTTTAAAGCATTTACTATAGAGCTGAGTGCATAAATAAGGAATTTAAATTGATATTAAAATGACATTTAATTAAGATTAAAATTTATGCAACCAAAAAGAGCTCAACAATTGGTAAAATACAACAACAACAACAACAACAAATTGAATATAAAGCCAAAAAGAGTTTTAAATGCATTTTTGGTTGGGAATATTTTTTGTAAATATTCGCCACGCCCCCTGCCGCTGCGCCTTCGCCAGTTGGGAGGAGGCCGTGGCTTAAAGCTTACCGAAGCCCGGCTCGGCTAAAACGAGCAACATTGTATTGTCAAATCGGGGCCAGGATGTGGGCGCGGGCCACAACCAACGGCCGACGAATGAGACGACGAGCAGCACCGCCCGCCCAGCCCCTTCAACCTATATACCAGAGCCATGTAGGCGACATGGAAGCCCGTCGTTGGTTGGCTGCCCGTCTAAATGGAGCCTATGTAAACGACGCACGCATCCGTCGTGTGCTGGTTGTCTCTGTGTGTGTGTGTGTGCCTATGTGTATGTAGGTGACATGTACCACAACAACAAGAGTCATGGCAATGGCCAAAGGTAGCGGAGTAAAAGCCAAATCTGTAGGGAGCCCACTGCAGGGGAAGTTTACGTCAAACATGTTGCAAGAGGAGGAGTTTGGCACAAGCACAAGCACTAGCTGCCAACCCGGTTTGAACTCAATGAAAATAACATTTTGCTGCTAAAAATTATATTTTTAATTTAAGCTTATAGCTTATTATACTAAACTATAGATAGGCATAAAAAATATTTAAAAAAAAGGAATTATTATTTTAAAATAATTTAAGATATTTCAATGCATTAAAAAAAATTACAGGGTTTTAAGCAGAGTTTAGACAGTTATTAAGCCAAGAGCAAAATTTTCATTTTTCTAAGAAAATTTGTAAATTAATTAATGAAACTGAGTTTAATTTAGTAATTCGTTGGAATCATATATGACTTAAAAATCTAAAAAATATATTAAGAAAGTTTCTCTTTAACTTGAAGGTAATTTTGTATTTTTTCACATTCAAATTTGGCTAAAAGCATTAAATACAGGAACCTAGAATATTTTTTGTTTAGCTTAATTTTACTTTTACTAAAATCTTACTAAATTTAAAAGACATATTATTTATATATATATACTTTGACATAAAATCTCGAATTTTTCATTAAATTTGTCAAAAAATGAAGATAAATAAATAATAATAATAGGAATAATAGAAAATGATTAAAATAAATATTTAAAACCTTTGACTTTAATTCAAGTTAAAATTACAAAATGTATACTTATATATGTTTTCAAAATTAAAGAAGACAAAATTTTTTATTCAAGGACCATCATTTTCAAGGAAATATGATATTTAAAAAATTAAAATTGTTTTGATACTTTATGTTAAATTTTTATTTTACATAAGTTCTATATTCTCAACATTTAAATATTACAAAAAGAACAGAATTTAAAAAAGATTACATTACAAATATAACATAAAAAATAAATATAATATAAACCCAAATTTTAAAACTCTTTTTTGTTTTTTACAAAATTCAAGAGTCACATTTGTTAAGGAAATATAATATTTTAAGTCATATTAAACTAATAATTTTATGGAATGAATTTACCAGCAGCAAAATCTATGTTTGATTGTTATTAAACTATTGAAGAGGCAACGACAAAAAGAATAAATACCAAAAAATAAATAAATAGGCCATATCATTTATATACCTGGAGCTCACACTAAAATTGCATTTGAATTCTCTTCCTCCCTCGGATAATAAAGAAGAAGATGAAACAAGAAGAGAAATCACCGACCTGCCCCAAAAAAATACATGCAACATTTAAATGGATTGAAGACAACGCCTGGCAATTAAAACGAGCACGCATACAACGAGTAATACGCACATTTCATTCGTTGCCCGATCGGCCATCTATATACATACATACATATGCATATACATACATGTAGCTGCATATATAAATTAACTGAAGTTTTGTAGGTGGAGTTCCCGACTTATGTAAGAATTTATTTTTTGTTGTCTGCCATTGCGTGTATGTTTTGTCCTTATTTCCTTGCACCGATGGCGGGGCAATGTGTGAGCGAGATGGCTAGCGTAGCGAACACGAACATGTTTGAACATGACGAACGGCACTTTCAGTTGCATACTGCAGGGCGCCAAAAAAGTTAACCGTGGCCAAGTCTGAGCAGAGTGCACTGTTGTTGTAAACAGAGCGCTCATTCGCTCACTAGTTTACAGTACCAAGAGAGAGAGAGAGAGAGAGACAGAGAGAGAAAGCGAGAGAGTGACTACAGAATGCCGGCCACGTGACACTGTTGCATTTCTCATTGATAGTGTGCGTGTGTCTGCGAGTGTGTGTGTGTGTGCTGATAAGCAGCAACGAAGCTATTAATCAAAACAAAATCAAAAGAAGGCGCGCCTTTGTGTGCGTGTGCTGAGTGGCGTGAGAGAAACACGTGCCGTCCACTTAACAGCAGCGCCTTAACAGAGCACTGTTAAGGTCGCCCAGTTGGCAACAAGCCGGGCGAACGCTGCTACCATTGCTTGTGTTTGTCTTTAAATCTAATTTTAGACTTATTGCCTGTAAATACGTGGAGCTTAGGTGTAATCATGAGCGCCCACCCGTTGGCCATTTGCATTTGAATTAATGAAGAGCGACACGGAGAGACATTTGGTATTGATTGCATAAATGCTCCTTTAACCTTGATATTGGCACGTGTACTTAGTACTTAGGCATTGAGTAATTTAGTTCTGCAAACGCATTAAATCAATTGATTCAGCTAAAGTCCCCAGGCTGCTGCTCTGGCTACTCCTGCTACTCCTGCTGCTGCTGCTGCTGCTGCGTTGCATTGTTGCTAAGCCGTTAAGCGACTGCTTCCTTTTGCCTGTTTGCCCAACACTTTTGCCACGCGCGCACGCAGCAATTGAAGACGTGCCACAGCTTTATATATATT
Organism: Drosophila hamatofila; assembly: GCA_035045345.1. NCBI lineage: Eukaryota > Metazoa > Arthropoda > Insecta > Diptera > Drosophilidae > Drosophila > Drosophila hamatofila. The sequence goes on along the minus strand of JAWNPA010000020.1, from coordinate 4,849,878 downwards.
TCTAGATATATATATATATGTATTAGCACATAAAAATGTCCTTGTACTTTTATATAATAAACGATTCAATGCCGAAGCCGGCAGCAATCAGACCGCCTGCCAGCCGCCTTAACAGAGCACTGTTAATTACAGCACTGATAAGAGCCGGCAAAATGCAAGCCGCCAGAGAGCGCAAAATAGACAGAGAGAGCATGACACAGAGAGAGAGAGAGAGAGAGAGATAGAGAGAGATAGAGAGAGAGAGCAATCCTTACTGCTGCTATGTAAAGTGCAACTGTAAAGTGCCCTGTAGTTGCGTGGCACTAAGCCAACAGCAACGGCAACGCCAACGCCAACAGTGGCCGATATACATGTCTGTCTCTATGTATGCATGTGTATATATAGACGTACGTATGTGGGCCAGAATGCGGGGCGCCGTTGTACGAACAACTTGCAACACGGCCGAGTGCCGACTGCGTTGCGCTGCGCTGCTCTGCTGAGCTCTGCTGCTGCTGCTGCTGCTGCTGCTGCTGCTGCTGTCGTCGTTGGTTTGCACAACGACAACTACAACTACAACACATTTAGTTTGGGGGCTGCAGCTACACAACCCTTGACCAAGGCTCAACTTCGTGTTGAGCTCGTCTGTCTTGCATTATGTACATGCGACAACACATGTAGATGTAGCCCTGCTGTCTATGTGTTGGTCGGTGCTGCCTGCTGCTGCTGCGAGTGCTACGACTGCTGCTGCAACAATCGCAGTTTGCACAAACGCCAACATTTAGTTGAACGCGGCTGTTCCTTCAGGAAGGACGCGCAGCAGTTGCCATACAGCCAAAGAAGAAGTCAACCAACCATTTAGCCAGCCAATTACTTGGCTTTCAGTGTGTCTTAACTTCTAACTAAAAATCAACTTCTTTTTTTTTTTGTTTTTTGCTGTAACTGTTAGCCAAGTTAGCCAAGTGTTGTAATCAAAACTCAAGTAATTAGGCAACATCTGACCACAGCTGAGACGTTAACAGAAGCCGGCGCTGTAAAGTTTACAGCGCTCGTTACATAAATGCTACAGGCGCCGTTCTGAGCACTTGAATTGACTCTCGTTAACTTAAGAAAGGCCCGCCAGCATCTTTAGAAATCAGCATTTTGGTGGGACGGTCTAATTGGCTAATTGGCAACGCTAATAAAGCGTTGCATGCCACATTGCGCGGCAAGCGAATGCTATGCATCAAATTGCAGTTTGAGATACGCGAAAAACAAAAACAATTTGTCTCTGTTGTTCGATTTACTACTTAGACTTTAAGTTGTTCTTGCCTCCTTTTTTTTCTTGCTGCGCTATTGTGTGTAATTTTATTAGACTTTCGTGCTCAGTGAACATTACTTGAAAAGACACTCTACTAACATCAAAAACGAATACCAAGTGGTTGAACTAGTTGTTGCTTCGTCGAAAAAAACGAAGAAGAGTACAAAGTGCATTCTATTTTATTATTAAAGTCAACAAGTTGCTGCAAGATCTTATAGACAACAAACCAGGTGAGTTTCATATGACAAAGCAGCAGCTGTTGCTTTTGTTGCTGCTACTGCTGCTGTTCTTTTACCTGTTACCTGTTCATATCCTATTATTACATGCTGTTCCATTATGCTTAAGTGTTGATTATGTTTAGAATATTGTCTCTGGTTTGTCAAGTGCTTGTGCTGTGGGAAAATTTGAAAAGGTGAAAGAAAATGTGCTTTGACTGAAAGCTTAATGAAGCTTGACTGTCAGTTGAGCAAGTCATGTTATTAAACGATATATCATCTAAAATTAAGTTGTTAGAGTTGTCTAAATTCACAATTAAATGTTGATAATTTTAGAAACTTAAATTAAAAATAGAAAAATAAAAATCCAATAAAAAAAAAGTTATTTAATTCAATTTTAAGATGTTTCAGATGATATAGAATTAAAACTAACTTATATAAAGGGCCTTCAGCTTGGTAGATCCCTTAGTAATTGTATTAATATATTTACATGTTTAATTAAATTCATCATGTATTATTTTTTTGTTCTTCCATTTGATTGTTACAAAGTTTTTAATAATAATTTATGTAAGATATAGTTTTAATTATTAAACCTTTGACAAAATAAAAGTCTTACAAAACCCAACAAAAAATGTTAATATATTAAATTAAACAAAAAAAAAAAAAATAGTAAAAAAAATGTTGACATTTGTTTTAAAATATTGAGCTTAAACACATTAGAAAATTTTGTAGAAAAATAAAAAGAAAAGTCTGAGCAAGTTAACTCTCTGCATTTTTTAGAAATATATACATTTATACTTCAGTATAATAGTATAAATTTGAATTTTAATATATAAAATTAAAATCTTGAACTAAGAAATTTTTAAAATAAATAAATATAAAGTTAAAAAAAATAAATAAAAAAAAACCAGAGCAATATTCTGCTTAATTTTTTTTTTTATTATTTAAAATATTTTGTATTCATACTTCAGTATATTAGTATACATTTTAATTAAAATAAAAAATCTTGAATTACAAAAATTTTTAAATATTAATTTTTTAAACCAATTTTAATAATAATACCTGAATTAGTAAATATTTTCATTTTTATTTTTATTATTTTTATTTATAAATATACTATAAATTGAGATTTTAATATATTTATTTAAATAAACTAAACAAAATAAAATAAAATAAAATTTATTAAATTTGAAAATTAAGTTTTGAAGTTCATTAAGAAAAAATTTATGGTTGAACTGTATTAGCTATATATATCATAGTTCTATGAAGATAAAAATTATATTTTTCTTGGGCTTCAATTTTTTTAGAGGGAAGTTTCAGGAATCTTGCCTAACTTGATTTTAATATATGATAAGTTGAGCAATACATATATATAAAATATTAATTTTTTTTGAAAGATCTAAAAATTATAATTAAGTATTTTGAGGCCGCATACTTCCTTTGGGAAATCCTCGCAATCATCCATATTTATAGTTTCATTTCACATCAATTCTTTCATCTTTTACACTGTTCATATATTTTCACATTCACATCTATTATAGCATTGATAACACACACCTTTTCAACATCAATGTTAATTTTTGGCCTTCTTATTGAAATTAACCCCAAAATAGTAGTATTAGTAAAAATTTTATAAAAATAGGAAAATATTTTTAATAAAACTTTATTTTTATAAATATAACAGATTGGTTTTGAAGCTGCCGGAAATGTGATCTCTTATCTAATTTATCGTTTAGTTAATATTATGTGGAGAAAAATATTCAAAGCCTAACTGTGTGTTATAAGAAAAAAAGGATATAATAATAGTAAATATAGACTTGCCTGAAGTTTCTCCTTTAAACTTATAAAGTAATACATTTTACGTAAGGCTTAAAACAGCTTTAAAAAAAAAATAAATTATGGTTAGGGTTATTTAAAGTAAATTAATAATTTATATGAATGCGCTCTGGAATCTAAATATTAATATTTTTTTAAATATTTGCAATAAATTGCATAAGATTCTCCTGCCTCAGTTATCTCATATGTAGATTCGTAATTTATGTATAAATCATAGAGCAAATAAAATATTACAAAAATAATAAAGCTGTTGGCACACTAACTAAAACTGAATAAAATACACACAAATATTGTTGGTTATTTGAAATATATATATATATATAAAATAAAAGAGATGTGTGTGCAATTAGTTTGCAACGTTGTTAAATAATCCAAACATTTTTACAAGCGGTTCCCATTTGTAAAGCTGCTGAAACTTTATAATCTGACGCCTTGGTTTGTTTACATGAATTCCAAATGCCTCAGTCGCAACAGCAACAACAATAGTAACAATAACAACAACGGCAATAATAACAACAACAATGAGTAGAGTATAAAATTTTTTTCCATATTTACACAAGACAATTTACACACTCGCCTATCTGAATGGCACAGGCTGCAGCTATGGTGAGAAGAGAGAGAGAGAGAGAGAGAAGGAAGGAGGGAGAGAGGGATAGAGGGATAGAGAGAGGGGAGCTGTCTGTCTGTCTTTTTGTAAGCACTGACTGACTGAGTGAGTGAGTGTCGAGGTTATTTTGTAAATTGTGTGTAAGCCGAACTGCTGCCTGCTGAACATGCAAAAGTCCAACAAGTTAGCTAACGTGTGTCTGTGTATGTGTGTGTGTCTATCTCTGTCTGTGTGCGGCATGTGGCATGAATGAATATGTGGCAAGTGGAAAAACGGGCAGCCAGGGCTAAGGACAAGTGTCGGCGCAGCAAAGGCAATTGTTATTGCACTCCACTGCGGTTGCTCTCTAGGTGTGGGTATAGCTGTGTGTGTGTGTGTGTGCCACAACAACAACAATGGCAGACGGAAGTAATTCGATTTTGTTGGCATGTTGATGATGAGCCTATGACATTCTTGTGCCATCCACGGACGGGCAGTCAAATAAACAGTCAAACAAATAAACACATAAGCAAACCCACTGTCTGCCCCACAGTCGCAATTGTCACAGCTGTCAGACGGTGACTGGATAAAGGGTTTATGGGGCATGCAACAAGAGGAAAACAAGATCAGATTTTAGTGCACATTAATAACACACATTGCACAGCACAATTAATACAATTATTTATGCACTTCCCGTGCCGGGAGCCAAAAACTAATTTCACCCGAAAATGTGACTGCAAAATGCATAAGCTAAATTTAATATTATCATTATTATTATTACAATCGTAATAATTTATTTACAACATTAAATGAAATTAATTGTAATTGAGCGACAAATTTGTTAAACATTTCGCAAAATGTTTACTCTGTAGTAATTGCATACTAAATTACATTTATTACACATTTTTATGAGCTCAATTTGTTATTGTTCTTGAAATGCATTTAGAAATGGAAATGCTTAGTTTAGCAATATTTATGGTATTAATAGCTGTCGGTTTAGTGTGAATTAGTTGGCTTCCATAAAAAATTTGTTTATATCCTATTAAAAAGAAATATATATATTTATAAATGATATTTGATATATGTATAAATTGCACTTAGTTCGATTTTAATTGGAATCTCGCTTGGGCTTAGGGTGCTTAAATTCCAGCTGAATAGCTTCCCAATATTTCAGCGAATACTATAAATTTAAACATTCTTGAGGTAATTCATATAATAAATATGAATACAAATTCTGTTTCAATTTGTTTTTTGGTGTCTGAAAAAAAGTTAGAATGCTTTAGTTGAGAGTGCATGACTAGGAGATACCCTGAGCCGGTAAAGACAATGTGAAACAAATAAGCGTGTTATCCGAAAAAATAAGCGGTTCGAGATAAAATTTTATGCAAAATGAATCCATTTATAGATGAGAACACACTAAGGTAGATTTATAGCATATAGACTTCTCTTTTGATGCTAAAGCTAAGCACACTTCATTCTGATTAGTTCAAACTTTTTTAAAATAACTTTCTTATACATACAATTTTTCATTTGATCTTCTCTAAAATAAAATGAATGGTCAAGCAAAGGAACAAAAATTCTATAAATAAATTAAATTTCTATAAATTTTAAACAGTTCTCTGGAAACCAATATTTGGCCTATATATAGCTTTCATTATGTTATAGTTGTATATATCAAAGATAAAAAGTCGGTGCAATAAATTTTGAAAAAAAAGAAACTTTTTGACATATAAAAACACAATGTTTAACTACTGATATCCACGCAGTCATACAGCTTTAAAAATTATATATAATTATTTTAATATTTGAAAAGTTTTGAAATGTGTTTTTTAATCAAATTGCCTGTATTAAGAGCCCTAACAATTAAAGTAGACTTACTCAACAAATTTAAATCCACTCAATTGGCCACTGCAAAAACATTTACCTAAGCATTTTGTCAAACTTCTAAACTGACTCCAACTCAAATGTAACTCAAAAATTTCTAACACAAAATTCTAAGCACTAAAAACTAATTATGAAAAGCAACCGCAAATTGTTAAATGAATTTCAAGCCGAAAATGTCCGAAAATGTGACAAAAATTGGGCATTTTACATGCGGTCAATCCACGTCGACAGCTCTGCCAATTAAACTGGACAAAAATGTGTCCAAGTTGCGTAATTGCTTCAGTTTAAAAATGCATGACAAGTACTTGCTGGCCAAAGCGCTCAGAAATGCTCAAAGTAATAAAATCTAACTTGAGGAAACATTGCCTGAAAAGTGTCTTTTGATTGTGTGTGTGTGTGTGTGTGTGTGTGTGTAGATAGATATTTTTATTAGGCCTGCGGTAAATGGTTTTTTGCCGACCATGAACAACTGGACATCAATATTTAATTTCATTACAAACCACAAAATGCCAAAAGAGCATCAACAATGACAAAAACGTAATAAATAATTCCCATCGAATATCTTTCAATATGGAAATGTTCATTTAAATATGCCTTTGAGGCGGTTCAATTTGAAGTCCATTAAGGGTAGCCTGAAGGACATCTCTCTCACTCTCTCCCTCTCTGCCTGTTTGTCATTTACACCTAGCTGTAAACCAAGTTGAAACCAATTTGTTGTTCATATATCTAGCTTTAAGCTGCAGCCCAGAGCTGAGATACGCCCAGACACCCACACACACACACACACGCATGGCCAAGTGCAGCTGCCGGCTGCATGTCCTTGTTATCCTGCATGCCTGCTGCCCTTCAGCTGGCCGCTTTGGTGTCTGCTTAAAATGATAACGGTGAGTGTCCCACACAGAAGACAAATGTGTGCCATTCAGGCGTGAAAATATTCCACTATAAATACACATAAAGCGTTAAATCACCACTTTAAGCTGTGTGTAATGCTCTCCCTCTTCCACTCCATCTCTCTGTCTCTCTCTTCATCAAACTGTGAACATTTCTTTATTTATAGATTTTCCGCAGCTGTAAAATAGAAAAGTTGGCTGCTAACCAGACGCTAAATAGCGCGAAAATCTAATTATGAATAGCTTAAGGTCCAAGCCAAGTTTTTTCTACTCATCCGTAACAAAAAAGAACCAATTTGCAGTCGAAAAAAATTAAAGCCGAAAAAACTAAAATCAATATTAACTAAAGCTGAGTTTTAATTAGAAAAATTGTGGAAATGCTAAGATTAATGATGCCCTGGACAGTTCGACTTTCATGTTTTTTTTTTATAAATTATTTGTTTATGGAAGGCATTTAAGCTATTTTACAGAGGGCATTTTATCTTGAGAGCAGTAGACTTTAAAGAGCTGCTGAGGTGTATATATATTTTATTGATCAGCGGGAATTTCTCTTTTGTCTTCATAAATACCCTGTAATAATTGAAAATGCATAAACACGCTGGGCGTTAGCCTTCATGAGTAGTTTTGCATTAAATTCTAGGAAAATATATATTTTAAGTTAAAAAGGATTGCTAGTTTAAATAATAAAATGAAAAATAAATAAAAAATAAGAATATAAATCAAATTTCAACTATCGATAGTTAACTATAATGATATCGATAGTTTAGCACGGTATCGGAGAGAATAAGCGATTGTGCCATCGGTAAAAGCAAATCAATTTGAAAAGAACAAAGTGAAATAGATGAGAGCGGCAGATTTGTTTTATTAAAGTCCTCATACCGCGCTAAGGGGCCTGGCTCTAAATAAATTACCCATCCATGTGTTGATAAGCACTAAATTGGGAAACACTAAATAAATAAATAAATAAAAAAGAAGCAGTGAAAAAAATTAATTTAAATTATTAATTAATTAGCCTATCAACTTTTCAGCCCAACTATATTTAAGCTTATAGCCCAAAGTATACATAACTTTCGATTGCTTCTAATTTTTACTTTACTTTTCTCTAAGCAAACAAAAATTTAATTTAACATTTTGGATAGGATATATTCTAGTCGAACACTTTCAACATTATGTATTCAATATTCTCATTTCAAACACACAAACTATTGAAACACCCTATACAAAGTTATACAAGTTATATAAAGTATTTGAGAGTATTGCCAACTAGAAACAGTTTATTCAGCAAAGATAATATATAATAATACCATTCCTGAGCAATAATTTATACAATATACCCTATAAAACAAGCTTACCCTTTGCATTTATAAACTGAATTCGGAAATAACTTTATTTACTTTTCGAAACGAAAAGTGAACTCTTTATGCTAACAGCTCGTGCTTTCTATACCACTTCATACCCTCTACGTCTGTCTCGGGATGTTGCCCAAAATTGGCAAGCAACGCAGACAGCATGCCCCACTCCCCACTCCCTCTTCCTCTTCTGACCGCGTTTGTGCTGCTGTCTGGCTCCTCGTTGTCGGCAGCCGGCTAAAAAAAAAAAAAAATGTCAGTAAATGGCAGTAAATGTAAAACGAGCTGCAAAAACCGAACCGAGCAGCGGCGACCCAATTTTCCTTAGCTGTAAAATCGCAGCTTTCATTAACCGCAGCGCCAGACGAGACGATTGAGGAGGAGTCTTGTGCGGGGGGCTGGATGCGGAGAGTGGAACAGGGAAGTCTGCAGCAACTGTCGCGACTGTCAACGACTGTGTGGCAAAAACTGCAACAACGCGTGCCTTAAACAAAAACAAGCGCATTTCGAGCTGCCTGATTGAGGCGTGGCAGCGGCAGAGGAAGGTAGGGGAGCAGCGATGTCCCTGGCTGCACAGCCCTTGTGGCCCTTGAGTCCCCTGCGGTGCAGGCATGTGTAGCCTGGGGGTTTGCTCGCATGGGCGCCAACATTGTTTTGGCTGTGCAAATCGCTGGCATTTTATTTATATGTGACAAAATATATATACACTTAAATGTATATATATGTATATAAGCTTCAAAATGTAAAAATGTGGGAAGTGTTTGCGCTGATAGACTGACTGACTGATTGACCGACTTTTTGATTGATGATCAACGTGCAGCAAGTGAAATGAAAGCTGGCAGGCTTTCCTATTTTTTTTTTCAGCATTTTTGTCGTTTTTGTGACCCAGTAAAATAGTAGCTTATTGAATCTGTCCTTTTAGTTGGAGGAAAAACTGTTGAGGAAGAACTGTTTAAAAACTTCTTCGTATTTTGCATTCGATTGCAGTTTCTATGAAAATATTTATGTAAAGCTTATTGAACATGTCTATACTTGTAAGTATGTGATAGCATATATGCTATATATACATATGACATACTTCAAAATACTGTGAGATTTATTGACAAATTGATAATCAGAGGACAGCCTACAACGTTAGAGTTGAGACTCTGAATTAATTGCAAGAGTTAGTTTTAAAAATGTACAATTAATTTAAATAGACATTTTTAATAAATATACATTTTGAAATGAGCTGAAAAGCTTTAAATATTTATTCAGAAAAATTTCCTTATGCAAAGTTAAAAACAGACTTAAAAGAGTTCAACTTGTCCAACTATTTCAAATTACATAAATTTTCAATTTTATTTAATATAATTACCCTTTATATAATTTGTATGCAGACTTGAGCGCATTAAAGCTTTACTTAAGAGTAATGCTTAGTATGAGTAGTATGAGCCTTTATAAAAAGTTACATTCGAAAGCTTAAAGCTCATAAAGTCGCAATAGAAGTACTATATTTCCCAACAAGCTCGTATGCCATGTGCGTAAGCTAAAAACTGGTTTTTAAAATACTAAGAATATATAGTATTATTTCTTATTAACTACAATATTTAAAGACTACAGTAAATCGTATATTGTAGTTCCCAAAAATTCTGTAACCTCAAGTTTACGTTTCCTTGAAAAAGCTTTAAGCTCAATGTGGCTTCGGAATAAATATTTTGAAATGCACTTCGGAAATTCACTTTTATATGACTTGTGTTGAAAAATTTTATATAGTTTTTTTTTTCATTTTTATTTATTTTTATAATTTATTTCTATAATAATATAATAATATAATATAATACTTTGAGCTCATTAAAGCTCCACAATGTAAATATCGAAAAATAATTTCAGTTGAATGCAATTCGCCCTGAAATTAAAGCAAGCAAATAAGATAGTGCCTAAAGCTATGCCAAAGCTCACCTTTGAGTAAACTTTTGATCAACGTTCAGTTGCAAAGTATTTCTTATTTGTCTTCCCCTTTTTTTTTTCTTTTTCGTTTGCCTGGCAGTCAATACGGAAATTAAATTGTCATCGTTGGCTCTCGGCTGGCCTATGGGCCAGCAGGATGCGCTCTCAAGTGTTTGTGTCATTTGCAATTAATTGGCTTTCGGGCCAGGGTTTTTCCGCTGTCCGATTTTGGCATTTCAATTAGGATTTGGCAAAAGGCAAACGGGCACAAATATTGCAATAATTTGGTCGAATATCGAAACCATTTGCAGCGCCTAAAAGCCGACTGCATTTTTAATTAGTCAAAGCTAATGCAATTATGCCGCACAGAAATCTAAGCATGTTCGGTTTATCGTTATCGAACTTTTAAGCAGCCAAGCAAAAATGTTGCCTTTTTACTTCTGATGATGATGATGATGAGTAGGAGGAAGCAGGAAGGTGGAAGGTGGAAGGTGAAACTGTGCATATCCTTACGGTCATTTATCCTGTGCTTGCGCCATGTTGGCTTGTGTAACCCATGACAGGAAGCGACTGCTGCTGCTCCTGCCGCTGCTCCTGTTGCTGCTCCTGCTGCTGTTGCTGCTGGCATATGCTAATGCCAGGCAACTGTTACTAGAACTGCAGCGACTGCGACTACGACTACGACTGCGACTCTTTCTACCCCAAAAACAAACTCTCGAAATATGTATGCCAAATGCGATTTACATATAACGTTCTGTTTGCCGACCATTTTGTGTGAGGGGGGTATAGCCAGTTTTTTGGTATGCCTTTTAGTCCGACTCTTGACTTGTGCTTTGAGCCGAGACTACTATGCACTTTGTGAGCCACAATCAGGTATGTTTGCCTCAAACCCTTTGGCTTTGTGTGGCTTTACGGGCATCAGTGGCCATAGGACATTTGAGCCTCCTCGTTGCAGTTATGACACCCGGCCGATGCTGATTTACATGAAAATTAGCTGGCACATTTGATCCAGTGTCCACATGTCATTAAAATGCTAAAATCTTACATGCGTATGCATCCAAATTATTGCATGAAATTTATGCAAATATATGTATGTATGTGTATTATATATATACATATACAGCCAGCTCAATTGGCAATCACAATAACTTTCAATTTAAAGCGTGAACGAAATTCATTTCGATCAAAAATAAATTGGAAATGAGTGAAAGTCGTTGCCAATCGTTGAGTCGCATGCCAAAGTCGCCTGTCATAAAGCCTATGTATATATGTGTATGTGTGTGTGTGTGTGTGTGTGTGTGGGTATGTCTGCCTCTGTTTTGTTTTTGCAGTAGTAGCAGCAGCAGCAGCTAAAAGGCATGGCCGGCATAAGTTTGTATGGCACAAGAATTTTTCCTTTTCCAACCAAGTTGCACGATAAATCTCAACCGAAAGTTCTGCTTGACTAGCGGGCTGAGAGTTGAAGGGGTGTGTATATGGCCCGTAGGGGAGAGGCCTGACTATCCGACAGATTGTGTAAAATATGCACTGCTTTGGTGGGGCACAGGGCACACAACAGCCAACAGTGAGCAGCCAGCAGGCAGAAGCCAACAGTCACCAAAGGCAGCCAATGGCCACCAAAGCACTTGAAGCTGACACAATGCCACAAAGCGCATTATGATTATCAACATGATTATGAGGGAGAGGAAAGAAAATAAAGAGAGAGAGGGAGGGAGAGTGTGTGTGTGTATGAAGCTGCTGGCACAGTGGCCAAGAAACATAAGCGAACACTTTAAAAACTAAATTACATTTGGCAATTAGCCAACACTCTTAACTCTTATCTCTTAACGAACCATCATCGACTGATCATTTTAATGGCAAACAAATGAAACTAAATGAAAAATATGAGTATCAGCATTTAGTTGTTTGAAAAACGAGGGAAAGCTGAAGATTTGCGGGCAGCAGCTATTGAAATTTAATATAAGCTAGGCAAAGGGGGTTTATGGACTTAAGATTATCTGTCTAATAAAAAGAATGAGTTTTGATCAAACAAGAGCAATACTATATATATATATATATATATATATATATATATATATATATATATATATATATATATATATATATATATATATATATATTTCATCAGCTGATTAAATATTTGATAATAAGAATATTAACAGCTCATATTCATTGTAATTTCTTTTGTTATTTCTTTAATATGTTCACCCAATATATTGTCCAATCATTAGCAAATACTATTATTTTCTATCATTGTTATTACTATGTTTATTATTAATATTACTTTTATTATTATTATTATTAGCTGTAATTATTATAAATAAAATTCTTATTAATATTAATATAATTATTTTTTTCTTTGATTACTACCATTAATATTTCTCAGCAAATATTTCAATTGAATATCTGTTAAAAATTAACCTTTACTTATGCCAACTTCTCTTTTAATACATATTTTAAAGATTCTCTAATCTCTTTCAATGAATATCTTAGAGATTCTCAAATTGTCTTTAGCCATTCAATATAGATTGTTCTTTCAGCTGTTGCATTCGAAACTATGCCCATAACTCTTCAGTCTCCCCTCGCAAATTGAAAACAAAAAACTATATTTGCAACTTGTCTGAATACGCTCTTAAAACTAATTACAAATAATGGCTGTAAGCAAAAAATACATGCAGAGTCATGTAACAAAAATATATCTATATACATATATAGAGATATAGGATGATTACATACATATCTTTTACCATATAGATCCAATAAATCAAACAGACTAACAGCTTGGACGAGTGGGCAAAGCCTTTTAGATCCTTAGGCCCTGAGGGAAGAGGGCTTAGCGAGGTTTGTGTGGTGCAGAGTTTACAGTTACTTTTATTGGTATTTGCTGGCAAACAGGATGCCCGAGCATTGGAATTCGATTTCCAGCTACTTTCTATGCCAAAAACGAAGTTTTCGACCAACAACCTACTTACTGTGACTAGGGCTAGGGCCCGGGAGGAGGGATGAGGAGTAAGGGATGCCAGGTCCATAAACACGTGATAAAAGCTTTGCTGGCAATTTTAACTTTGAAGACGAGTGTAACAAGGAGCTAAACAGGATTACAGTGCAACCCAAACAACAACAACAACAAAGTTGTTGCAACACAATGGCCGCGACACATTGAGCGTCAGAGCGGCACCAAAGGCAGTGGGCAATGCCAATGCCAAGGCAGACAGGCATTCTGAAGAGACAGACGGTCAAAAATGGAAGTTTAAAGAGAGAAAGAGAGAGATGGAGTTAGGGGGAAAGAGAGAGAGAGGGAGAGAGAGTGAAAGAGAGGGGGAGGTAAACACAGAGAGAGAGAGAGAGGTAGCTAGACAAAGAGAGAGAGCAATATGAGGCAAAGAAAGAGACAGAGAGAGAAAGACAGAGCTAGACAGCCTAAAACAGTCAGACAGAGAGACATTTAGTCATGCCAAACTGATTGCCAATGTCAAACACAGTCAGCCAGTCACTCAGTCAGTCAGTCAGCCAGTCAGTAAGTCAATCACTCAGTCAATCTGTCATTCAGTTAGTCATAGACTCTCTGTCTGTCTGCCTGCCTGCACTACTGTCTACTTACGAGCTTCGCTGACGCTGAGTGTTTTTCAACCGTCTGTATGTGCCAAGGGTCATTTTAAACTTTCTGGCTTTTAAGCTGCTCGCGTTTCATCTACTCTTTTTTCTCAGCTTGGCAAGAGTATTGTCTATTTGTCATCGCATGTGTAATGCATTAAGACAGCTTTGAGTATGCAGAAATCAATAGAGAAGTCATATTTAAGACTGATTATATTTTTTATTGCTAAATTATAGAGATGCATTTTGTGTTATTATTTGGCAGCAAGTTTAGTGAAATCATATTATAAATTATACTGTCGTTATAGGTCTTAAATCAAATGTAGTGTCCAAGTATTGTGTGTTTTGTAGAATTTAGTAGCCAGTACAATATTCAATATATTAGTAAATATTTAGTGAGAAGTCATTTCCGTCGACGTCTGACTAAAAACTAAACTTTATTACCGTTTTTAACTGCTAGTCATCAGGAAAGCGCAATTTTTACGTTCTACTTGAATGTAGGAACATTTTCTATTATATATTTATTACATATTATTCGAGCTATAATCCCACATTTTTTTTTATACGCCTCTGTTTAATTCTTAAATAGTAATTATAACAAAATTAGGTGTGATGCCAAACTCATTAAATATTTTTTTTTTAACTGAAAATATTTTACAAAAAATATTGTTAAATTTGGTTATTAGGTAAGTACACCCAATTTTAAATAGGAATATCAAATTTTTTGTATAGCCCACAAAATTGATCGTCAGTGAGAAAAAATTACTTAAGGATGATATAAAAATAGTCTTATGTTGGGAGGGTAAATGAAAGATTGAAGCTTTGTTTGATTAACGATCATCTGGAACAGAAAACGCTATAAAAGCTGACTGATATGAAAAACTATGGTTTATTTTCTTAGAAAACAAAAATTCTGTTGAGAAAACTTTGACAATAACAGGTAGAAAGGTAGGCGATTCACACTGAGAAAATCATCAAAATTGCACTACTTGTCTTCAGATAATCAGGAAATAGCTTGTTTTCAAGCGAGTTCTTGAAAGGCTTATAGTTTTATTTTACTGGCATACTGATTCGATAGGTATTTCATCTTCAGCTCTCTAAAGATGTTCTCCTGTCTTTTCCAGATTTTTTTTTCTTTTCATTTGTTTTTCTGCTTTTATATTCAGCTGCAGCTCTTGGTCTTTTATAGTTTCGGCCTTACAGTAACAAACATTGCGAGTCGCTTGTAATTGGCTGCAGTTCAACTTTAAATATATATAAACATATGTATATGTATAGATGTTTATATATATATATATATTGATATACATTTGAGCCATCACAGCTGGCCACAAATTCCACTCAGATTACTTAAATATGCCACTTAACATGGCTATGCTGAGATGGCTTTGGCTCATCAACAGGGCGCTCAGCGTTTGGACTGAAGCATTTCAATTTATTTAATTTGATATTTGTTTTTGCAAGTGCAGCTGCGAATGGCTGTTGCAAAGATGCATGCTACACTCACACACATAGACACACACATACACACACACACACACACACACGCACACCCATTACCAATGCCCAAGCGCATTGATTTGAATATGTCAGCAATTTGTGCAGTTTTGTGCTCGACTGCGCCTCGCCTGCTCTAGCTCCTACTCCTCTGCTGCTTCTGCAGCTTCTGCAGCTACAGCTTCAGCTTCAGCTTCTGTTACTACTGCTTCTGCTCTATATCGCCCTCCATATCCTGTTCCTATGATATTGCCGCTGTTGCCGCCGGGCGACGCTGCGTAATGCAATGTAAACCAAACCAAACAATTTAAAATCATGGCGTGCATTTGGCTTCAATTCAATTTCAACTGAAATGAGTTCCATGCCCGCCTGCGGATGGGCGGATGGGCGCCGGTGGGGCGTGGCGTTCTATATAGGTAGTCTAAAGGCACAGCAGTAAACAGTACACAGTATAGTACACTTTTTTAAATTGCAATTTCCACTTACGTTGTAAACTATTAAATTACAAAATAAAAAGAGAACCTTACTTTCATCCAAGACTAAAAAAATAAATGAAACTAGAGTTAACTAAGACTCAAATAAATACCTAGTCTGCAGTCAAGTTTATTTGAAAGAGAATTCTAAAGCTGGGAAATAAAATTCGAAATATTTTTCTCCGAAATGCCTAAAATACAAATCAAAGAAAATGTTTTTGGATCAATGAGCTTTTCTCTAAATAAATTCAATTAGGGTTTTTGTACACATATTATTTTTATTTGGAATGAGGTTTTTGTTAAGAATATATATATGTTTAAAAATATCTAAAAAAAATATTTGAAATAATACATAAGCAAAATAAATAAACAAAAAGTTAATAATATTATTAAGCAAGGTAGAAAATATGTCTATAAATTTACTTTATTTATTTACTTTAAAAAGAAAAAAAGTTTTTTTTAGGTATTTAGTATAATTTTTTCACATTTGTCTTCGAGTAAAAACTTTTTTGAGTTTATATAAAAAGAATAAATTAAAAAATATAGCAAATTACACAAAAAATAAAATCTATGATGTTATCTTATTAAAAAGAAAAATTGTAACCAAACTATATTTATATTTTAAGTATATTACCCTTAAAACTCATAAATAATATTTTTATATTTTAATATTAACTTTGAAATCTATTTCTATTTTATGCCATCATATCGAATATCATATTTTTAATTTTGCCATAAAACTGTTTTATGGCCTTGCTTAACGTGAGCTGCTCTCAGCTGTAACTAAATTCACGCACAGTCTGTTACATAAGTAAGTGAACATCGGCACTTGCTCGCACAACGAGCTCTGCCGTCGACTGTGTCAAGTGCAGACAACTGTGCGCTGTTAATGCGCTGTTAAGTGCTTACAGCGCGTTAACAGTGCAATACAAATGCGAGACGATAAATTTGGCTAACGTTATGCGTTTTTAATACAGGCAGAACGGAAAGTTTTGGCATTACAATGCCAAGGCCCAATGTGGTTGTTGATGCTAAGAAGTTGTTGGCATTGTTTTTTATTGACACTTGCACACAACTGTGTCATATAATTTATGGCTGGCAATTCGTAAACAAATGACAAACGGAAACTGCATATGAAATGGGTGTGAACATGTGTGGGTGTGTGTGAGTGTGAGTGTGTGTGTGTGTATTCTTTAAGTCTGTTGCTGATGCACTAAGAATTGTTTGTATGGCCAAATCTGAGCCGGGTTTCGTGTCCAAGTCGAAGACAAAACAATTAAAACGTTGCTCAGGCCAATTAAAAGTTTGGCTAAAAGGACATCTCGACCTGGCCAAAAAAGCAATGCTATTGCCGCACGAACGCCTTGTTAGCGCCAACTTTATAGCAAATGCCAACTATTCGTCGTGGCAATTTAATGAGAAAATGTAGGACAGTGCCTCACTGCCTAACTGCCACACTGCCTCACTGTCCGCCTGCCTGCCTGACTGTGGCTCTATTCACAACCAACTGCCAGCAGCCAGCAGGGCAGGCCAGGACAGGGCATGGCTGGGCAGACAGTGCCTGGCAACGTCTATGCTCAAGACTGAAGCCCCATTCAAACAGTCTGAGTACCGTTTATAAACCGACCCCCCAGTCCAACCCATGGCCCACCTCAATCAGTTACTGAGCCACCTTTAAAGCGCTTGTTAAATAATTCATAAATCCGTTGCCGTTTTGGCAATTGGCGGTTCGCGCAGTTGATGCTGTAAAATCAGAGTTTTGTTTACAACTGACAAACAAGCCGCGACAAAAGCCGCAACAACAATCACAAACTGACAGAATAACAAAATTAATTATGACACCTGCGTTGCCAACGTGCCCTACACCCTCGCCCTCCTCGCCCTTCGTCCACCTGGCCATCACCGTCACCTTTACAACGCTGCGTGTTGCATGGATTGCGTTGCATATTTTAGTGCGTCGCCAACAGCAAATAAGTTTTTGGCCGCCCAAAATTCTGCCTCACGGTCCTGGCTCTGCCCCTGGCCAGCTGGCTGTAAAAGTTATTGTAGGCTTTAAAGCTGCAGTCGCAGTCAATAGCAGTCGGCACGAATGTCAAGTGCAAGAAAAAATGTATAAAGAAAATTGCCGTCGAGTCCAACAGACTGTCAAATACGCGCTCATAGGAGGTGCTGCTAGCTGGACTTCAACTGTGATTAAAGTTCATTTATAGTTTAGAACTTGAATGAAAAGAAAAGTCAAGCAATTGCAAACGAGTGCAACTGACTGAGTAATACTCATTCATAGCCTGAGCAAAGTTTATAGTTAGTTAAATGACATATAGAAGATGCTAGCTTTTAATATGAAATATTGATTCAAAGACGAGGTAAATCATACTCCAGACTCTAAATAAAGCATTTTATTAAAGTATTTATCGGTTATACACGCCCCTTTTCTTCATACTAATATAGCCCTAAAAAATATTCCAAGTAACAAATCTTAAAATCCTGAATAAAAAACTTCTCACATAGCCAATATGCTCCATTATAATGCTCATAAAAAAACTTAGCAGACCATCGAGCATTGGCTAGCAGAACAATAAAAGCGAAACCCCCTCACACGATGCGATATCCTGTAACCACTTGACCCTATCTACTGGCCACACGCCACCCACTGTAGTGGCCATAAACTTTAGTGTTGTGGCCTCTGGACATCTTTACAACTTGCTGCGGCTAGCAAACTGCATAGCAGCAGCTACCTCAGCACCTTCCACTACCTTTAGCACTTACATGGCTTTTAAGCTGCCTTTCGTTCTTTATGATAGCCAAGAGAAACTTAACTTAGGGTGAAATTTAAATATGAAATGCTTTAAACTACTTCGCACTGGGAGATTGGGTCGCAAAATGTTTATGACACACTTCATTTGAGCCAATTGGGGCTTACAACTATTTGTCGTAAAACATTTAGAATCCATGTATGAGAAATTATTTGATTACCTTTCTAAGGTTTTTATGAATATAGTCTATAATGAAGTTGAATATTGGACTCTTTATGCATCCAAATTTTATCTTCACTAAAGTAAAGGGTAGAGTTGAAAGGTATTTTTGCAGGTGTGCAATTGCATGGGTTGTAGCTATAGATAAGTCAGCAAAAGGGGGAGGGAGATAGATAACTAATATGCCCTCCATTGACACATGTGTTTACTGGTTATGATTCCATTTTGTTTTTAAGCTGCAATCTAGTAGAGCAGCTACCACAAGAAAGAGAGAGAGAGCGGGAGAGATATATTTCATATGTGCTTCGCGCTTACGCCATTGGTCGTTGCGCTTCTGATCCCGTTATCCCAAATGCATATTCGGCGTGCGTGAGTGATGCAAGCGCATGAGGTAATAAGAGTACGTAAATGAGTGCAAGTGAAATGGGAAATTAAATAGCTGATTGGCTGTACATAGACAAGGGCCTATTGGGCTTAATTAGTCTATTTGTAATGCACTTCAATAAACTTAATCGCTAAATGGAACAGGTTTATTAGTTAATATTCTAAAAACATAAATTTCCTACACAATATTCAGCAACTACTTAAGCGTGTTTTCTATACACAAATTGGTGCCATGCAGTAGGGAAACCAGTGGGACAGAGTGAGAGAAATTGCTATTGAGTTCATTGAAGCTTTGCTTACATAAATTAGCAGAATTCAAGAAGTATGCAAAGGGTATACTAATTCGTATATTACATATGTAACGCCTTTAAATAAACAGCTCCGATTGAGGAACTTGAACAAATTTTACATATTTTTGTCGAGATGTCATAAAATGATATATACATATGTCAACTTTCCCTTAAATTTAGTTAACGAATATTTTAGAGTATAATTTCTGCTTTCATCTCTAGCTAAAGCGCATTACAGAAATATCTAGCTTTAAATTGACGTCGAGCAGTTGGCGAAATGTTTGTGTTTGTGTTTGTTTTATATGCGAGTAATTTTCACTTTTATTGGTGAACAAAAGTAAAAGAAATTTTTATTTTTTATTTGCAAAATGTCTGCGCATTTTTAATTATATGGAAACTCGGCTGCAGTTGGTTTTATGACTTGCCAGGCTAAAGTATATACGTATCTATAGTTGGATGTATGTATGTGTGTGTGTGTGAGAGAGAGAGAGAGAGAGAGAGAGAGAGAGAATGTATATCTGTTTGGTTGACTGACTGCCAAATGCTGAGCGTGAACTAATTAGCGCATTAGCATTTAGACGAAAAACTTTCACTGCACCACCTAAACTAAGTGGGTTAAACGCAGCGCTAGATGATTTTCATGTGGATGTGGTTTGCGGTTATCTGTTGCTGATTAAATATAAGTGTGTGCGTATGTGTGCGCGTGTGTGATTATTAACGCGCCTTATTATTGCATGCGCAGATTGATGACTAATACAAATTGGCTTAAATAACCATGATGAACTTCACCTGCCTGCATGCCAGCCTGTCTGCTGGCTGGCTGGGTGACACGTGCAGCAATCAGGCTGGAATGCAATTTAAATAGCCGCAACGCAAATTCAAAGCAAATTTAAGCAAGTGAATTATATGCGACACGCCGAAAAATTGATACTCTACCAGTCAAAGGATAAAATTTAATTTCGAAATATTTCGTGATACTTTTATGCGTTTTAAGATTATAAAATTTGGTTTCATAAATATTTCAATAACAATTGAATCAGAGGATTGTATATTAAAGCATATATTCATATAAACTTCAATATATATATGTGTAACTATTTGATATAGTTAAGATTATGTTATATTGTATATGAGAGGCATTGCGATTCTTCAACAGTTTTGACCAAGTTTTCTTTTAGATCAAAAAGCCCTTCCGGCAAAATGAAGACATTACTTTAAAAACATCTCTACGTTACACACTACCTTTCTAAATTGTAATGCCCTATGAAAGCGTATTATAACAGCCACAGTGTGGGTGAAATGGTGGGAGTGCTTTGGTCAGATAGGGGAATAGAGTGAGAGGGATAGAGAGAGCGAGAATGAGTGGGAGACTGGGAGAGACAGACAGGCTGTCTGACTGGATTGTTGGTCAGCTACGCCGCAAGGACGCGTTGATTTTCATGTAAAACAAATATCACTTAATGTGGCTGTGTCCTGTCGACGCTGGCTAATGGCAAAACAAAAGACACGTAGCTGAATTCCAGTTCCAGTTTACTGCTGTTGTTGCTCCCTCTCTCTGCCGGCCCACTGGGCTGGCAACGTCAACGGCGTCATTTGGCCAACACGCAGCTGCTATCGTTGGAGACCTGCCACCTGGACACGTGTGCGTGTGCGGCTCATAATAAAAAGAGTGTGCATCAGGTTGCAAGAGTGCAGTAAGGGCAGAGCGAAGGAGAGAGAGAGAGAGGGAGAGAGCAGGAGAGAGAGGGTGGCGTAGGGGCTGTGCGCGTGGGAGTCGCTTTCTGGACTTGGTCCCCGCCAGCCATGTTGTCCGCTCTGCGGCATTAAAAGCAACTGTCGACAAACAACAACACGAGCTATAGAAACGGACCACCTGATGGCACGGACTGTCCGGCTCGTGCAGCCCTGCACCGTGGTGTCAAAGTGGGTAAAAACTTAATGAAATTGAAAAATGGAGAAGTACTTTAGTTTGATTTTAAATTATATAATAAAATATATAATATTATATATTATTGAATTTATATATGTGCATACGTTTTTAAATAGAGTTTTGAAATAAAAAAAGATTTTTATTCAAATTATTTAATTGAAAATAAAGTGCAATAGTTAGAAAACTTGAATTTAGTATAAAAGTGAGCGGCTTCTGATCACCGGATTCTTGTCTATCTGGCTTTTACTTTTGTAATTGCAGCTGTTTAGAAACTACTAATATTCCATATCGGCTATATACTAAGGAACATTCATATCAGGCAACGAGTGAAATATGTCATCATGCTATGATAATCTGTTTCAGAAATTAATATTCCACGAATCTATTGTAAATTTGAAAGTTAAACAGTTCTTTAAGGATGAAGCTATAAAACGATATTCCGCTATGCTCATAGCTATCAAGCTACACCTACATAGGTCTTTAAAGTTAAAGAGTTCCATGGTCAATATGGAAACCTGATATTTGTTTGGATATTATAGTCTTATTTACTACCATCGGACGAAAAACCCTATTGTTTATTTTCTAATATTTTATATGAAATTCATTTAAATTGATCGGAGACCATTTTTATCGCATAAATAGCGCATGGTAGCCCACTGTGCTGCGAGTGCCCCGTGTCCATGGCACTTAATTTTAATAAACAAAATACTCGACGCGTGTGCCTGGTGGACCAGAAGCAGCAACTGGAACTGGACCCAGGTCTACCAGCCGCAATGCATGCCAAGGCTGATGTCCATATGGCCCACACACACACACACATAGAGAGAGACACAATCTTCATGCGTGTTGTGTATTTGAGCAGCTCTGCTGCAGTTGTAATGAGCCGCACGAGAAATGCATAAAGTTTTTGGGCTTAAGTAGTTGAGGGCAAGCGCGGCGGCACCCAGGAGATCGATGTCTAACCATAAGTCTGGCAGCGAGACGGCTGCGAGTGTCAGGCGACGTAAACAGAGGACCGTAAATGGGAGCTGTACGGGTCGACGGCAATGGCAAAGGCAACGGTAAAGGCAGTGGCAAAGGCAAAGGCAGTGCCAACGGCTACGGCTACAACTACGGCTACGACTACGACTACGACTACGACTACGGCTACGGCTACGGCTCACAGTTTTTGGCTTCGTGGCAGGTTCGCACGTGCGCTTGTCATTTTACTTTTAAAACTTTTGCGTTTTGTAGTTATTATTGTTGTTGTTGGTGTTGTTTTTCTTTTTTTTTTTTTTGGCTGCTTTTCAATTTTATTGTGGAAAAACAACGGAAACTGTAAAAGGCGTTGGAGTGCTACGTGATTTACACCTAGGCGAATGTGCATCTGTGCATCATTTTACGAGCATGCTGTAGCTGCCGCATGCCACACATGCCCTATCATGCCACGCCCAGCCCATTCCACCGCCCCCCTTCTGTTGTGCATCAGCCCGTTTAATGTTTATAAGGTGCTGCTTTTAGCTGACAGTCAAGATGTTTGTTTACTCACATATATACATATATATGTTATATATATATATATATGTTATATATATTTCCGTTGATGACTCGCTGCAGAATTTATTCCAGAGTTTACAGCACGGCCTCAAACGTCAACGTTGATGCGACTTTTACGTGCATGTTGATGCGAGTTGCCGCAGCTGACAGCGAGAGAGTTTTTGAGGCCACTTGCCGTTGCTCTTACTCACTTTTACCCCTTCTATATATTCCAAACACAAACCGCTTTGCGCCCCAGCCGCTCAGCCATTGGCCATGTCAAAGTCAAAGCCACGCGCAGCCATTGTCATTACACGCGCGAACGCTTACACGATTTAGCTTGGGAATGGGCATTGCATATTTGGGCTGGAGGGCAGGGACAGGAACAGGGACAGGGACAGGGACAGGGACAGGGACAGGGACGAGGAAAGGATTTTATAGACCTCCGGCAGTGGACTTGGCCGGATTGATTGTGGTCGCAGCTACGTTCGATTGCCCCGCGCTGCCTACGCGCTGAGCATCCAGAATGCATTGCATTTTAATGAAGATATACGGCCCAGCAGCCTTGGCCGTGGAAAGTGAGCGGAAAAGCGGAAAAGTGGAAAATGCGTGTCAGCCACAGCGCCTTTCTCTGCCAACGTTTAGTTAGCAGCCGCGTCGTGCCTCTATTCACGCGTCAGTCAGTTAGCCAGTTTGTCGACTGTTTTCGGCCAGCCTCTGGTGCTGCGCGTGCCGCTCATTTTGCACGTGGGCATGGCCAAAGGCGTCGCCAAGGCAGTTACGAGTCAGGCGTGGTTGTGGGGGTGTGAAGGTGTCAATGTGTGTGTGTGTGTGTGTCCGAGTAGCTCTTGTGCGAAAAGGGAATTTTCCAAATAGCTCGTTGAGTGCTAAAATAAAGAATTGGTAACTATAAGAGGGAGAAAGGGGAAATAGAGAAAAACAAGACTGATGAAAGATAAAAGAAAAGAAAGAGAAACAATGAGAGATATATAGAGAATATGAGAGTGAAAGATAAAAGTTGGGAGACAAAAAGAGTGAGAGAAAAAAACTATGGCTTCAACAGCTATCGGAGGAGTATAAAAATATAACTTTAAGATTCATAACCCATTACATACTTTTCGAAACTACACTATATGTCATTAAAATTAATTTATTTCAGTGAAAAGATAATAAACTCTGAAAATTGAATTTTTAATTTATATAAGAATAAAACAAATAAAAATAAATAACTTTAAAAAATATTATAAAAAGTTCTCTAATGAAATTATCTTAAAGAAAATATTAATATTATTATTGTTTCTTTTATTTTATTTATTTATTTTTTTTTAATTTAGTTTGCACTTACCATTTATATGGATACATAAATCTTACTATCAAAATTATGTTGTTTATTGAAGTATTTTTTAATATATTTGAAATTGAAAATGTAAAAACTCAAAAAAACATATCATATTAAAAAATTTCAAGAAAATTATTTTTATTTTTAGTCTATTAAGCGAGGTTTAAATGATTCAATACCAATTGAAAAAATCATTAATTTAAATTAATTTAACTTGAATGAAGAAATTCCAAAACAATTATTTTATAAGAAAGATTGTGTAAAGATAAATGATATTAAGTGAATTGTGAATTAATTCATGCCATAGGTTTGAGAACAGGAGTGTCCTTATAACACTCGACCGCTGCTTCCTCTTCTATGTTCGCTCTCCGGATGCGAGAGCAGCGCTTAATGTTTACTTATGAAAATAAAGTAGTACTTATGAAAATAATTTATGCTGAACCCAGTTTGTACAGAGAGGACACATTTTTCCAAGGACAGATTAAATAACACATGGATTCATATTATTTAAAAGATCTCATAACTTCAATGTTAACATGACTTGTATTCCACTTCATAATAAGATTTTGAGCTCTCATTTAAGTCAAGCCTTTTGCAAAAATATTACAAAATTCTGACTGTTAATATTCAAGTATAGAAGTTGATAAAAAAAGTGACTTGATAACATACAAAAAGATAAGTAAAGAGAAACTACAAAATGATTTCTTTGTCTTTGTCTGGGAAATTTTCGCTTTAGCTGTTTGCTTTCACTTTGTCCTCACGAAAATTTGATGCGGCTTTCTCTCTCTCTCTCTCGCTCCCTCTTTATCTTTGCCTTTGTCTTGCAAGCCAACTTTACGCATTAATTCTGTTAATAAATTTAATGTCTGCATATGTTTCGACATGCCAAAAAGTTCAACAACTATTTGTACAGACACCCACGCACACACACTCATACACACACACACTCACACACACTCGCTTGGTAATTAAAAATTTAATTGCACTGTCAATATGTGAGCCGTCAAGTTTTTACTGTACCACAAGTTACAAATTGCACAAAAAGCTGCATTTGCAATGCAAATTACTTACTTGAGCAGTTTATCAGTTTTACAGACATACTTTCGGTACCAGAGATGTGGTTAAAAAGGGGGCGTGTTCACACATTGTTCCGGCTGTAAGCCAGCCCTTGACGCCCTCTGTCCAATCCATTGGCATTGACTTCGGCTTCCGCCTGCCATTGGCAGTTGCCATCAATTTGTGCTGTCAATGCAAAAACCGCTTGACGTGTTTATAACTTAACCAGGCACGCACACATGCACCTCTACATACACACACACACACGCACATGGACACCTGCACACACCTGTAAATGCCTTCCCAGTTTTATTTACCGCTTAAGCATGTGAACTTTATTGGCTGCGTGCTGGCATCTTTTGTTTTCTGGATTCTACTTAGGTAACAAAAGGTATTCATATAAATGCAAAATAGCCGCAA
Source organism: Drosophila hamatofila (assembly GCA_035045345.1). Classification (NCBI taxonomy): domain Eukaryota; kingdom Metazoa; phylum Arthropoda; class Insecta; order Diptera; family Drosophilidae; genus Drosophila; species Drosophila hamatofila. The sequence continues at coordinate 4,824,443 of JAWNPA010000020.1, read as the reverse complement.
TAAATGCATATTTTACTATGCTCAGCAGCAGCAGCAGCAGCAGCAGCAGCAGCAGAGGCAGCAGAGCAAACCTTTCGCTCTATTTATGGGCAAAGGAATTGCAAATTGTTTTCAAGTTTTCAATTTTCTGTTTAAGCTTTAAATTATTTGCGCTTAAAGCGAACCTAATTCATTGTTATCTATGCTATAATTAGCATTATTGGCATGCAAATTGTTAACAAAGGGTTATAATTCAATTGGGATTACATCCTAATTTAATGTAATTAACCGTAGGAGCTAGTTTCCGTTTCCGTTTGGAGAGTGATTGTTGTACTCTTACTTTATACAATATAGAGTAGCTATGTATTAGAGTATCTCATGTAGTCAATATATCATTGATATTTGATATATAGAACCCTATTTTACAAAGAGTTGCATGTATACTCTATATATAATTGATATATAATCTATATTTTGTTTTATGTATTAAGTATCAATGATCAATACATCAAATATCAATGCCTGTGAATTATTAAATAATTTATTATGTAAGGCATAATGATGCTGTTAATATAAATTATATATATTTGCATCTGCATCCATTAATTCATCATCTTCGGCATCTTCATCTGGTTTCTTATACAACTTGTCTTCAGTAAAGGAGAGTTGTTGACTGCAGCACTTTAAAATATATCACAAGTAAGCCAGTTATTGGCGGGAATGCATAATTGAAAGAGAGTCTGAACTACGTACCATGAGGAATTTAACAACAGTGATCCATATTTTTGTATATTTTATAGAAAGTTTATATCGAAAGAGTTTGTTTCGTCTGCGCTTTAGGACATTCAAGATTTCTGCTGTGGGGCAGCATAGGTGCATTTCAACGGACAAAGCTAGAAAATGTGTACCAAATCTTGTTAAAATGAAGATCAACCTTATTCAAAAGAAAATTTTAAATTCAAATGATGAATTCTTTTAATAAAAATACATATAAAATATTATATTTCTTTAGATATTTTTGCAAAATAATAATTTATATATTTATTTAAATGTTTTTCACATATTTATATTATTATATTTATATATTATACTTATTTTTATTTTTTTTATATAACATTTCACGCACACAGAGTATGTCTCAGTCAAGTACACTCAACCAAATGTAAGCAGACTTGCAAAGTTTGTCACTTGCATATAAATTAGTCAAGCAAATGCTATTTAAATCTGTGTAAATCCTATAACAATCAATATTAAATGAGGCAACAAGGCAAGGCAAGCTGAGGCAAGACTCAGCCAGGCTAGGCAACAAGATGTTGCCACGTCCGAGTTGAATTATGTTTGATTAACTGGTTGCACTTGCTACTTAGTTACAAGCACTTGCCTAGATTATGTAAGCAGCCCACCGCCTCTCTCAGCTCAGCTCAGCTCAGCTCAGCTCAGCTCCGTTCAGTTCAGTTCAGCTTAACTATGATTTGGGCAGTGTGGCAAGCAAATATTTGCGGCAATCGTCGAGCGAGTGTCGTTGCAAGTCGCACTTATGGCTAAAATGCTTGCAGCACATGCTGCACTCCAGCTGGGGCCGGCTGCAAGTGAGCAAGAGGGCAGAAAGCCATTACAAATGGTCAATAGGAAAAGTTTTCTTATATTCAGCGCCACGCACCCATCGATAAAAGTCAGCGGCGCCAGCTGCTCGACCGAGCTTAGCTTATTCATTTCCCTATTCGGCGAGTCGTCGCGGGCGGGGCACGAAGTCGGCGGCTGTTGCCAGTTGATTGAGCCAATTGTGTCCTTCAAAGTTGGCTGGCTCATTTGCTTAAGCCTTGAATTTGGCTTATCCGCCAGGCGCAACGAGCGTCTCGGCTCAGCCAGAGCTTCATCTGGCTCCGTTGGCCAGCTGCGCCAGCTGCTGCAGCCATGGCTGTTCAGACTATCCACACGGTCCATCAATTGGCAGCAGCTCCAATTTTCAATGGCACGACGCACCACAATCGACACTGAATGTCCGGCAATCCTGAAGGTTTGCTAATTAGACTCTAGATTGGCTGAGAGATAACCCCCCCCCCCCCCTCTCTCTCCCACGATACATACCACTCATCGTAATCGTAGTCGGCGGGTTTTCGCTTCTTGCGAACATATTTCAAAGATTTGCTGCTCAAAGGCTCCTTCGGTCGCTGATAAAGAGGCAGATTGCTATATCGCTGACGTGTCGCTGTAAATACATGTATATAAATATATATATATTTACATTATAAATTCTTATATAATCAATCATCGAGTGGCCTCACCCTCATATTGTGCATAGAACATTTCGCGCTTCTTATTGTATCGATTGGAGAGGAGGCTGCTGAACATTTTCCATGTGCCTGTGTCCAATTGAGAATGCGTTGCGTAATCAACTTTGATTCTATTTTAAAGCTTTCGACTGCAAGACCGCAACAACAACGAATGAAACGACGATAGCGATAAGAACATAAACAGTTGCTAAACGTTGACTCACAATCAGGCTTGTGCGACAAGTCATCGCTGCAGTCCACTCTGATAATTGTTTATAGGCAATTCTGTTTATATATGACCATGAGCAGCATGAGCATGTGCTCATAATAGAGTTTCGCACTCTTGACTAAAAAGCGTTCGTGAAATGTTTGATTGATAGTCGAGTGTGACGAAATCGAAACATTTTCCTCATGCTCAGCAGTCGAGAGAGAGAAGCACTAAATAACTTCCTCATTCCCAAAGTTTATGAGCTATATGAGAGCCACACTTTTGATTATGTTTATTTATATTTATTTTATATACATTATTATTTATGATTTATTTATTATTTATTTATATATCAGCTTGGTGTAAACCGAACTGAATTGAATCTCTTTAAAAAGTTCGTTTGATATGATGTGTAGATATTTCCAATTAACATATTTATCATGCTCATTTAATCAGTAATATTTTAATTAAGAACTCTAATGCTTTCTATACGATTCTCAGGTCATCTAGGTAATCTAAATTACAATATATTTAACTTAATCTTTGTCAATAGGCAGTTTCTTCTTTTATTTATTACTTCTGTCTTATCGTGTTTTACTATCATTTCCCCATTTCGCTCACACGTGTGCTTTACAGTTTATGAATGAACTATCTCTGTATTTCTCTATCCCTCTCGCTCTTTGTACCTAAGGATTGAATATCCGTCTTTTGCTCTATCTCTCCCTCACTCTGGTCATGTAGCTTTTGATTATCCATTTCTGTCTTTCTTTCTCTTATCCTCTCTCTCTCTCTCTCTCTCTCTCTCTCTTGCTTTCTCGTTCTTCTTTTTCTTCCTTTGTCAATTATTCTGTTATTCTCTTAGACTTTTTGTTTTATCTTACCCTCTTTTAACTTTGCATTCATTTGCTCTCCCACTCTTTCGTCAATTAGTCCATGCATACTTCCTTCTTTGCGATTCTCATGATTTTAACAAAACGTTGTTATCTTTTTTAATGTCTTTCACTCTCGTTTACCACAATTTTTGGGTTCATCTTTCTTTGAGTAGTTTTTCTTCTCTTTGCTCTGTCACTTATTCTTTACCTCTCCATATATTCCACTGTTTCTTTTTATTATACCCAAATTCCATTGAAAATTAAAATTCAGGGTATACTAGCTGTGAATATGTTTGTAACAGGCAGAAGGAGGCGTGGCATAAAAAATATATAATATATAAAATATAAAATATAAAATATAAAATATAAAATATAAAATATAAAATATAAAATATAAAATATAAAATATAAAATATAAAATATAAAATATAAAATATAAAATATAAAATATAAAATATAAAATATAAAATATAAAATATAAAATATAAAATATAAAATATAAAATATAAAATATAAAATATAAAATATAAAATATAAAATATAAAATATAAAATATAAAATATAAAATATAAAATATAAAATATAAAATATAAAATATAAAATATAAAATATAAAATATAAAATATAAAATATAAAATATAAAATATAAAATATAAAATATAAAATATAAAATATAAAATATAAAATATAAAATATAAAATATAAAATATAAAATATAAAATATAAAATATAAAATATAAAATATAAAATATAAAATATAAAATATAAAATATAAAATATAAAATATAAAATATAAAATATAAAATATAAAATATAAAGTATGAAATATAAAAAATAAAATATAATATCCAAAATATATATATTCTTGACCAGGGTGATGAGCTGAGTCAAAAAAAAAAAATTAAATAAAGATAGAACTATCTCCACTTTGTTAAATTCGGTATATCCTAGTCGTGCAATCTCGACTAGAACACTCTTAATTGTTCATAGTCATTCATAGTCATTCCCTTTACTTTGAAACTCTATAAATATCGCTCTTCTCTGCAATTCTCATTTATTTTCATTAAAGAGTGTTGGTTTCTTCAATGTTTGTTTATTTTTGACAATTCAAAGTATGTGTGAAATCATATTACATTATTGATACCTAACCAAACACTGCAATGTGAATAGGTTTTACGCTCAAGTACTCTCTAAGCTCAAGCACTCTTATTTCGAAGAGCATGACAAACAAATGGCTTGGATAGAGCAGCATATGAGCACTCATTTATGATATGCATTTAGTGCTCGCTATGCAGCATATTATAATTGTGATAAGGCCAGAACGGAAAACACACCATTTGGCACAATCAAAATTATAAACTAATGTTGAGTGAGAAGAGCGCTGGCCACATTAAATCGCAAAGTTTGAAAGCCGAGCACGTAGGAAAACTATATGAGAGTGACCACAGCCAGGAAAGGCACCTGAATGGGCTGAAAGTTGGACAACAGTAAACACGCATGCATGTATGAGTGTGTGTGTGTGTGTGTGGGTGTGTGTATGAGTTTATATGAGTGTTTGTAGCTGAAAATGAGATAGGTAATTGGCTATTAACGCTCGCCTCTACACAAAGCACAATGGCTAATTGCAGTTGTTGTTGTCATTTTTGCGAAAATTGCGTCGCGTTAATTGAATTAAAAGTGCGAAAACTGAAATTATATTACAAACAAAATTAAGAGAACAAAAAAAATAATAATAAAAAAATAAAAAAAATCAGCTAGCTAAACAAACATTAATGTAAATTTAATTGAATTTGCATATTAGCTAGGAGCTTGCAGCCAGTCAAATTTAAATGGCAGAGTTGATTTAATTGAGCAGCAGCGGAGGTGCTGGTGGTGCTGGTGGCTCTGATGGTACTGGTGACGCTGTTGGGTGGCAGGACACCATATAAATATAATCCCAATAAAATGCATTTTTCATGTCAAACGCCTGAGCTGCTGGAATAACCTGAATGCACGCACAGGACTTTACGGAATTGCACGCAAACAAAGTGGTGCACAACCAACGCACACACATATATACACAGAAAGGGGGCAGACGTAGCTGGGGGCGTGGCATTTGGCATACCAAATTGAATGGCTGCAATTGTTGGCTGGAATGGGTTTGCTGCAGCTGCTCTTGTATTATGTAATAAGAACGCAACAAACAAAAAACAAAATAACATTTGTGCTGCGGTCGAGCTAAGCTAATAGCCAAGTCAAACAGCACAAAGAGCGCCAGGCTATTTGGCAAAGAGCAAAACAACAACACCAGCAGCAGCAGCAGAGGGAGAGGGAGGGAAGGGTGCGTGGCGACAGAGTGCATCAAATGCTATTGCCGCAAATCAGCTTATGCTTATGCATTTGTCTAAGCAAGTGGACTCGACAGAGTTGTTCTGTTCCGTGTCGCTCAGCTCAGCTGGCGCCAAATTCAATTTGTTGTCTTAAAGCGCTAAACCGCAAAACGACAGGCTAACGCAATAAAATGCAACAAAGGATTATCTATCCACTAAGGCCGCTGGCCAAACACTCAAAAACCCCACTCGCAAAACTTACGAGAACTTGCTGTGTGCTCTTGGGGGTGGGTGGCCTTAGACACAATGTTAAAGTAAAAGTCAGCAAAAGTTACCATGCTGATAGCAAGCGGGTCACAACTTTCAAGAAGTAATATACAAAAAAAGAAAAGAAAAATGGGAAAATATGTCTTGCTTCAAGGCGAAGAGTATATGCCCTAGTAGTTCCAGCTTTTAGTAATCTTTATCATAGCTCTACGATTAGGAATATACTAACTCGTTACTTAAGTTTCAAATTTTGAAGAAAAAAAGAAAAAACTATATATCGTTGCTTTTGGGAGTCTGTTTCAAGTAAGTTTATATAGTCAACATAAGGTGATATTAATGAGACTTTGACTTATTCACTATAACTGAGAAATGTTTAAAGGATTGTTATACGGACCTATTATTTGTCAACTATGTTTACATTTGGATCTGAGAGATCTACTAAATTATACTAAATTATATGATCGAATGTTGGCATATAATAAGATAAATATATGATAGTTTGATGAGTAGTTTGATTAAATAAATTAATATATTACTAGTTAAATAGATTGATAGATTGATTTCTGGATACTGGCAGACTAATATATTATATTCCCTGTTTTTTTACTTATATGTATTTTATTTATTATATGTATGTGCAAACCTAAATTATTTATTTATCTATCTTTCTATCTTTTCATTTCAAACTTCACACCATATTAATAATACCTCATCAAGTGTATCCACAATTATTTTCAATTTGCAGTCAAAGTTTAGCATTTGTAAAGCTCACGCAATTAAATCGCAGAGTAGTTCAATTAATTAAAAGTCAGGAAAATGCTTAAGCAACAGCCGTGCACCAGCTGTAAGGAAGCAATAGTAAATGATTTTGAGAAATTTTAGGTATACTCCTCTAACATTCGTCCATATATACATATATAAGCTATATATAAATACATGCATGACAAACGACATAGCTAATTAGCAGTAGAAACTTCAATCTGCGTTGATGGTTGCTAATGAAGTAATTTCAAGCTGAGTTAAACCTTGACATATTTAGCTAACAATAAAACAATAAGACGTGTAAAAGAATTAGGGATTTAGCTTGCAATAGAAATAATAAATATTAAATAAATAATAATAAATATTAAAAATTTATAAAAAAGAAAACAAATCTGCTAAGAATAGGCACTGCCATTTGGCTGCTTTTAAGTTGTCAGAAAGCCATGATCTTTCTCTTGACAGTTATATTTTATTGAATAAAGGGGGATTCATTTTTAAAATCTTTTTTTTTTTAAGTTGCAGTCAAAAAAAAAAAAAAAGCGAAGACTAGCCAGTAGTGGAGAGTAAAGTTAGCAGATGATTGATTGATTGATTCACGAAATTAATGAAATAGAAATAGAAAGAAATAGAAAGTAGAATTAAATGATAAATATTTCACAATTCCAAATCTATATATACTTCGGGTTTGCTCAGCTTCCAGGCGTGATCTGTTTCTCAGTGTGCTTGCAAAATTACAATTTCTTGTCGCCTTCTCTTCGTCGATTAACAATTGTAACGACTATGTGTGTGTCTAACTAGTCATCTCCCTCTCAATCAGCAAGAGCCGAAACTATGTTCAGCAACAGCTATTTTTGTCTCACTTTCACTCACGGTGTGAGTGTGGATACAAACCACAAATGAGAAGGGTGTAGCTAAGACTCAAACCCACTCGGATAATTTTTTGCAGCAACTCCATACAAGATCTCTCGTCACACTAATACTACTGCAACAGTAGGTGGCTTTCATGAATTGGGAGAATTGGAAAACAAACTCCATTATTAATTTAAGAGTATCACATCATATCATTAACTAGCAATATCAACGATACGATAAAAATATATATTATATAAGTATTATACCTCGCTACGTTAAAACATGCTTAACAATAAAAAAAATAATAGCCGTAAAGCTTTATTAATCATTTAAATTCATTAAAGGACCAAGACAATTGTTCTCGCTCTCTCCCGCTCTTTGCTTAATAGACAAACAAACCAGCTTAGTATCCGATCACATTAAATCCACTCATATTTAAGCTGTTTGTTATTAAATATGTTTGCTTTTATGTTTAATAGACGCACAAGTTTGGGATGTACTTTGTTTATGGGCTTGCGACGCTGTGGCGCGCCGTCCCAAGAAGGTCGCCAAGGCAGCGCACAAAAGTAGGCAACACAAAACAACAACAGCAACAACAAACCGGCGGCATTGTCAACGCCTGCCATTGTTGTCGTCGGCTGTTGGGCTTTGGGTTGACGCCAACGCACTTAGACGCACCTACACACACACACGCACACAGAGACATACACAAGTATAGCGATAGCATTTCTTGACTCATTAACAGGCCGCAACTCGCAGCAGCAATTGCTGTAAATGCTCTGCAGCAGAGCAGAGATTACTATACCAGATTCCCGGCAGCAACACGCTCACGTTCAGCTACGTTCAGTTCAGTTCAGTAGGTGACACCAATGTGCGCGTAGGTGCCCGACGCACAACGTCTGGCCTATTTGCAACCGTGCCGCGCCGCCTCGTGCCGTGTGCCATAGACAACGTGCACTTGACGCTATTGCTCCAGATTTATCAGCGCGCATGTGTGCATGTGAGTGTGCGGGCTTGTACATGTGTGCTTTTGTGTTAGTGTGGGTAGGTGCATGCAAGTTAAAGCCAACGATACTCTCTAGGGCATGGGCGCGCCATTAGCGACGCACGGTGAACTGCAATTCACAGTGGGAACACAAATCTGAACTATAAAAGAGAAAATATTGCAAATTTGAACAATTTTCTAAAAAAAAACCACTTATTTAATTGGATTTTAGATTGGTAGGTTGATTAATGAGCATAAATAAGCTCTAAGTGCTTCCTAACAAAATTATAATTAGTTAAAATTTAATTGGAATTTTGAACGACTTTAATGCTGAGTGTTGACTTTTTTGGTAACTTGAGAATTTCAATATTATTTAATTAATAAACATTACCTAATAAATTATATAATTAATAAGAAAAATATACATATACAAACTATTTTATCATTATTATTATGTAACTAAATATTATTATTATTATGTAACTCAAGTAACCAAAACTTTTTTATGTATGGAAATTTGTTAACATATTTTTTGTTTTAGTATATACAGAGTTTGTTTGAAAGTTGCTTCAACAGCTATCACTTGTAGACTGTTGCCATATATATATATATTTTTGTAATTTATATATGCGAAATGTCCCACTGTGCATTTGCTTTGCATTTGATGATATAAAAAGTTGCTCCATGTAAGTTCAAGCTGTGCGCATATCTCTCAACTCTGATACGCTTGCTTCGCAAGGGACGCGCCCTTACTGCCTCGCCCCCAGCTCTCGGTGCAGCTTTAGACAAATTTCTTGGAAAGTTCGAACCGCCGCCCTGCCACTGCCAACTTCATATAAATCCGCAAGCTGGCAACTTTTTTTCTTACACGTAATTATGCAAAAGTTAAACGCCGTCAACGCGAGCGCCAACGCCAACGCCAACGTCAACGCCAACGCCAACGTCAACGCGTTCCGCCGTCTGGAAAATCAGTCAGCACTTGAGCTGTCGCGTTAAATTATGCAAAAAAAAAAAAAAAGGCAAAGAATACGGAAAATAGGAATAGGGAAAATAGAAAATAAAAAAGTAGGAGTAGAACAAAAAAAAAAAAAAAACAGCATTCATTAAGCGCATTGCATTTGGTCATTGTGCGGAGCGTTTACTGTAGGTGTGTATGTGTGTGTGTGTGTGGGTGTGTGTGTGTGTGGGTGTGCGTGGCATGCCATGCAATGCGATTTGTGGCACACTTAATTGTGGCTCTGAAAGTGTGGCATGTTGCCCACTTGATGCCAATTGGCTGAAAAATACGTTAATCCGGCGAGTGTACTTACACTGGCTTACAAAATCACGTTCGCGAATCAACCGTGCTGCTGGCATTAATGCCAACGGCAATTCCTTGAAATTTACACTTAATGCGATTGTTGCGTGTGACTTACAGAAAAAACAAAGGCTGGCTCGATATTTGTTTGAGTGGGTTCTGGGAATTCCGGACATCCAATAAACTTTATATATATTCATATTATGCATATACTTTCTTTAATTTAAAGTTATTTGTTCGATATTTTAATTTGATACTTAAACATTGTATCTAAGGCGTCTGACAAAAGTTTATGAGCTATGTGTTGGGTTATGCTTCTGGGAAATTTAAAAATATGGGAAGAGTATAAATAATTCTTAATGGGTTTGCTTATATATCTTTGAATATAATATCACAATAATTATAAATTCAAGGAATTTGTAATTAAATCCTTCAGTAGACTACAGAAATTTAAAAAACTTAAGGTCTATCAATCGGCAACCATATTTCAGTTTTAAATTGGCTTCAATTTAAATTTAATCTATGATATATTACTAATTCTATTAATTTGTACAGGGAATAGGCAAAGGATTAGGATAATGAAATATCTCCTAAATATTTTAAGTAGCAAAGCGAGCTGCGAATGCTATGTAAAAGCATCAAATAGAGAATGTGGTATGTGCTTCGCTCCTTCGAACCTATCTGAGTACGCTGAGCAACTAGGGAGCTGAGCGAGGTGAGCGGGGAAGGTGAGCGAGGAGAGAGAGGAGAGAAAAATAGTATGCGTCTTGGTCAACGTATGATCAGAGTAATTGTAGCAAGTAAAAGTCAGTCTGAAAGTGAAGCTCGTAAGGAGAAGTTGAGAGTGACACGCTAGAGAACATGATTGACCTGGCTGTATGAAAGTATGACAAATATACAAGACATAAAATAATATAATCCTTTATTCTCTAACATAGTGATTTAGATCTAAAATTTTTATTAATTCTTTTTTTTTAAATATGTAGATATATATATTTACCTAATGAAAAATCAAAGTAAAAACTCTTGTAGACAATTACAATTACATTATTTGCTGTGCATTTAAAACCTATTTCATATTGCTCTATCGCTCACCCTCTCTGCTTGCCCTAATGCCTTAACTGATAGTTAGAAGGCCAGCAGCAATTAGCCAAAACACAAACAATTCAATTTAAAAGTGTTCATTGCTTAAGAATAGGCGCCAATAATTGCTGTTTGGCTTGATTACTGGGAATGCGGACACACTATCATCAACTGCTCGTTACGCGCACTTTCCAAAATGGGCGGCACTTAAAGCGATGGGCGTGGACAGGACACTTAATTACATGCATTGGGCACTGTCGTCATGTCGGGTTCTGCGCTGTCAACTGTCCGTTGTCTGTTGTTCGGTGTCCGTTGTCCGTTGTTCAGTGCTCAATAGCTGTTGTATCCCGTCAATTATGGCGTGTTCGACATGTTTATATGTATTTGTGTGTGTGTGTGTATGTGTGTGTGAGTGTCTGTATCCGTGGCTGAATCCGTGCTGTGGGCATCAATCAAATGGACATGTTACAATAATTTCATTTCACAACAAAAAATTAAATGCAGTCGCGTGCCTCACATATTTACATGACTATTAAATTAAAAAACATGAATGGACAGGACACGCACGTAGCGAAAAAAAAGACAAAAGCACACAGTGACACACACACACACACACAAGCTACCATCGTTTAGTCAGCTCTGAATGGCTGGCCATAAAAATGGTCTATTGACATGCCACAATTTCGAAAAGTGTCTATGAATATGAATGTTTGCCAGGGCGAGTGGCAAAGTCAGATGCGAGTGAGGTTTTAGGTCGCTTTATTTGCTTTTAATTTAGTGGATAGGTGCTAGCTTATAGATAGAGAGTACAATTGTTTATTCTGTTATAAAACTAATGTTATTAAATAGATATATCACATAGTTAGCATTAATGATAAGCCAACAGGTTAAAAGCTTTAAAAAATAGATATTAAGCAAATTGCTCTTTTTTGGAGTCAAAAGTTGACACTTTGATTTTGAAAACTTTATTCTGTCAACTTGTTTTAGATATATATGAGATCCTTGACAGATTCAACTTTAAGCTGAATATCCAAAAATTATGGACCTATCAATTATATATAGCACCTAGATATAGACCTATAGGCTATATTTACTCTGCTCTTGAATGGGTTAGAGGCAGCAGCCTTTATTATAATTTGAAAAAAAAAAAAAAAAAAATTGAATTAAAAATAATTATATACATAAGTCTTGATTATTCAACATTAAAATTTCGAAAAATTCAAAATAATACTTTTAAATAAGTTACTAAAAAAAAATTATTAAAAAAATTTTCATTTTTATTTTGTAAAATTAAAAAAAAAAACGAAATTATAGTCATATTTTATATTTAACTCATTTGTTCATGTCATAAACTAGAAACTGAATAATTACTGAAAAAAGGAAATTAAAAAAAAAAATAAGTCCTTTAACAATGTAAATATTAACATATCACAAAAAAATTAATTTAAAAAAATTAATTTAATTTAAATCCTTTAACTATGTAAATATTAAATTTATAACCAACAATTATCAAAAAATTCTATGAATAGCTACAACCTGATTTCTTCAAAATAACTTCATAAATCTGTTTTTTTTATTTAAAATTGATGTGTAGGAAATTCCTAGCCAACATATTCTTAATCAACTGCTATAGCATTAAGCAACGGCAAGACTTGTTTGCTCTTTTAACTATCTAAACTTTCATTACTAAACCAATTTCCATGCCACTTAATTATTTCATAATCCATTTTCTTAATAATTTCCCTACTTAATCATTTCTTTTTCCTTTTCGTTTTCAGTGCAACGTTCCGCTATGATGGCCACCTCACAGGATTATTTTGGCAATCCGTATGCGCTATTCCGCGGTCCGCCCATTACCATGCGGCCGCGCAGTTCGCCGCTGGGCGTGGGCGGGCACACGCATGCCGCCTACGCGGCACTCGATCTGCAGTCGCCGCACAAGCGTCACATTGAGTCGGATGTGCGGTCACAGCCACCGCCGCCGTTGCCGCCGCCGCCGCTGTCGCTGCCGCCGCTGCCAGCCGCATCGCCGAGGTAAGCCCGGGTCGAGTGTGCAGGCGGGAGAGCGCTAGAAGCGAGCACAGAGTTGAAAGTACAGAATCGTATATCGATCCCAAATGCATATCATCAGCAACACATCAACACTTCTTCTATGCTAAGTCTTCAATCAACACAAGCGCTTCAAACCGCCACCAAAATGAAAGCAAACTAAATTGAAATCAAGCTTGAGTTTTTGTTGTTTGTATAAAAAACATTTTTCTTAGCGTTCAAATCAAGTTAAAGTAAATAGCCCTTAAATAGTTACGGCCAGAAAAAAAAGAAGAAAATAAAATCAATTTAACGTAAAATTAGAGACATTTAATCAAATTACTAGTCGCTTCTGTTGAATCTTAACGATAACAAAATTGGACTTTAAACCCATCAAAGAGAGAGATTTCCAATGAGAGAAAATAATTGCAAGAAAGGAAAAGTGTTTGCTACGCTATTTAAGATAAGTTAAGATAAGACAAGATACAACTTTAAACTATTCAAAGGTAACTTAGCTCATAAAGCTGAATATGTGCATATTGTAATCCCTGTAAGACAACACACCAACTACAATTAAGATATAGATTATAGATCGTAAGCTATTGCAGAGCAGAGAAGAGCACTTGTACCGTTGAGGCAGACAGATATTTGATATATATAAGTACATTCAATAACAATATCTAGCAATATTATTAAACTTTAAAATAGTAGTACATTTTGACTGCTCAACTTTGCCCAGATCAGCGTATTAATAGTTAACTATTCATATAATTAATACAAATATCAGATATATATCCATATATACCGAAATGATATACTAAAGCCAATATTCTAACTACAAATCAATACGTATATATTTATATATATATAGTATTTAAGTAGACAGCTAAATTTGTGGGTCCAGTTGTTCCCGACACTTATATAACTACAGCATAAACATAGATATATACAACATAAATATATATATATGCATTTAAAGTTAACTCAGTAGTGAACAATATACAATATACTTGATATTCTAAAGTCTTATCCAGTTCTTAGTGCTTCAACAATAACAAATACAGCTAATGTTAACTCGAAGTATACGTACACGAATAGCCTCTTGAAATTGTAGAATTTGTAGTTCAGCTAAAGCAATAAACTCAAACAATAATAAGTCATATTATATAACAAAATATACAATATAAAATTTAAAATATAAAATATTTATGAAAATTACGAAAAACTAGTTAAACTTATCAATATATATATATATCAATAATCAATGTATACCAGTATTATATTACTATTTATAGTACATCTAAGTAGTGCCAATAATTTTCTAGTTTTCTAAGCGATTTATGTTTATGCCTATCAACTATTATCAATCCTAAGTCCTAGGCATAAACACGCACCTAACGAGCACATTGTAAAATGCAAAATTTTAAGCCAAAAGTACAAAAACAGCGAACATAAAATTGAACCCACAAATTGGTAAGAAAACAAAAACTTGTACTTAAGTAGTAGTAAGCCACTGTAAAGCAAACACTTTTCATGTGAAAAATCCTAAGAGATATATATAGTATATACATACGTAAGCGAAAGTCAAGGACAACTGTGAGAAGCCTGGAAACTGAGCCCCAACGACAGCGTCGAAGTTGCCAACGTCTTCAATCAACATAAACTAACACTATGATGAGCAGATGATCATCAATCAACAATCATCAATCAACAATCAACAATATATTAGATTAGCAAGTCGCAAAAGTATTATCCATATATCTCTCTCTTTCACAATTTCTATATATCTTACTCATATATATGATATGAAAACCTAACCTAACCAACAATCAACAAGCACCCAAAAACCTGTCGACGAGCGCGGTAAGTCAAGAGCCATTTACATTTATCTCTACTCCCTCCATAACAAGAAAATCACGTGCGTGTCTAGCCAACGTAGATACACTCAACCACCAAACGTAGTGCATACCGAGTGCGGCATGGAGCCATTTAGTGGGGCAATAGTGGGGCTGCCCAGCATGTGAAGGGCCTGCCGGGCTGCTAAGTAAACAATATATTAATATACATATATACATATAAGCTTAGATCTACATAGAACTTAAGATCTAGCTGCATTGTGCGCATGCCAAAAAAAAAAAAAAAAAAAAACTATTGTGAGCCTCTTAAAGCTGCCAAATGATGCAGCAACATGCAACCTAAACTCCAAGTAACTTTTTACAATTAATTCAAATTCTTTAATCCCCAAAAGCTACACATGCAACTGAAGTACTCAAATCCATTCAAAAAGAAACCCATCAAGAGTCATGTATACTCGTATATAGCAATTTTCCCTTTTTTGTCGTCAGAATCATGCAAATGCCAATTTAACTTGCGATAAGATTCAAATATCTGCACTAAGCCTTTTGCTCACTCGGGCATTATGCGCAGCTCAATCCCCTTCCCACCTTGACGATAATCAAATATACCGGAAATGTCTTTACAAGAACCCTAATGTGTCCTATACGATTGCCGCGTAGCACGCTAAAAGTGAGTTTTAAATTGAAGTTGACATTTGATACTCTTACTTACGGTTTCAAAGTGGGTGCAAACTGAACAGAATATAATTTTTGAAATAGTATGAAAAAAAATGTATTTAGTTTTGATGAAGTATATAATATATCATATTAATACCTTTATGTATTTCAAAAATATCATGCTTACATATCAGGATTCAAGTCCTCTGTGTACTAAATGATTGACTGACTGACTAATTAGTTATCAACTCCCAGCCATAACTAGTTCAGCAAATTGTTTTCTTATAGCCTAGGATAACACTTCACCTTTTACAACTACATATATCTAAAACAGGCAGCTAAATAAATCTTCTTTTAGTCTTACATTCAATTGACTTAAAAATTATTATACACAGCCTACTTAAGCTCAGATATAAATGTGATAAATATTAATAACAGCATTTTATAGTATAGTACAATTGGCTAACTGCATAATGCATACAGTAATATATATCTAATACAAACCAAAATGATGTGTATTTAAATACACCCATTATTTCTAGTACAGATTGAATTTCAGCTTAAGAATTTTGAAATTAAATTTATATGAAAAAGAATGAAAAAGTCGTATATAAAATTTGAGTATTCGATTTATCTCCCTTTCTACATGACTCTCTATATATTATTAATATTCTTTTTATTAAACCATATTATATTCATATAATATTCTACTGTTTATACAATATATTAATATTTTGACAACAATCTAGCAATAACTTGACTACAATCTTTTACAAATAACTATATAATTCTTATAAAATTATGATAAATTTAAAAAGTATTCTTTTAAAGTTTTGATAAATTCAAAATATATTCTCCTCAGCGCTTATCTATTTTGATAGCATTATATATATATATACACCAAATTACTTCCATATACCACAATCGAATATTTTTCAAATATTGTCTTCATTCTATCAATGAAATATAATTCTGTTGCCACAGCTCATAGATCATCGCATATGCCTTAATAAAACTCTTATTTGCCTAGGCTTGTTCGCACATATTTTTTTCTGATGTTTAGTTTACACAACGATAGAGTTGTAATGAGTCATGCAACATGCAACGCAACACAGTTTTTACACCCATGTGCCGTGTGTGGCATGACGTGTGGCAAGTTGACAGCCAAGCAGTGGTCATGCATTTCCGTCCAAACTCTTTGGCCAGTCGAGTAACACGTGTAAATATACAAATAACTTGGTTTTAAGTCAAATGCCAGAGTTTGTGGCATTTGGACATGCCAATTGGTAATCTAGTGACAATGCCATCAACATTTCGTATCGATATGATGTTAGTTACTGCTCGAGGCACAACGGAAATGTCTCAATTTGCAATTTATCAAAGTGCCGAGTCGGAGCTGTGCTGGAGCTTGGCCGAAGCTTGGCCAATTTGTGCCTGCAGCGTAGCTGACCCGAGTCGTGGCTAGCAAAGACAGAGACAGATTTGCTAAATACTTTGCTCGTTTAGGCCTTATAGTAATGTGACGAGCATATAATAATCGTAATATTCATAGGAATTGCCCCCAAGTCATGTAACACCATTAGACAGGCCCGAGCTGCAGTTGCAGAAGGCCAAGGCGGAGACTGTGGCAGCCTCTGTTAATGGAATTTAATACTGTGCCATTCGCTATGCCTGCCGCTTGCCACTTGGCTAAGTCTAATGAATGCAGCAGACTGTGGAACTGGAGCAGGATAAACACAAAAGAGCGAGGCTAAGGCTGAGGCAGGGATTGCATCGGCGACAGCGTAGAGGGGGCTGAGTGGAGGCTCAGACTGGGACTGAGCGCTGCTGGGGCTGCTAAGGCTGCCAGGAAGCACGCACTGACACCAATACACACACACATACACACACATACATATATACGCAATGCGTGTGTATAGGCAAATTGCTGCAGCTATTTGTATGCCAAGTCACGCCCCTTGCCCCTGCCCCATTGCCCCGTCTAAGTGGCCTCACCTACTACATGCTGCTGCTTGTGTGCTTGTATATGTATACATGTATTTGAAAGGAATCGCCCATGGATATGCCTAGCATTTACCTGTAATTAAAAACTCCTGCTCAGCCAAGTTCATGTGAAATTATGTTTGCCGGATGTGGACAGTAAAAGCTATTGGCAGCATTCTATGTAAACAGCACAGAGGCAACTGTTTCAAGTGGCAAAAGTAATTGCGGAAGCAAACCGCAAATAGTTGAGCAGTGCGGAGCACCTGCGGCTCGGACAAGTCAATAAATCACAATTGCCAAAAGGAAGAAAACAAAAACAAAAAAAAAACCAAGCTGCTTTCTTCCCAATACCCATAGGGGAAAAAGGGAAACAACGGGGGAAAAAAAGAAACCAATTTTGTTGCATTTTTCATGGTATGCTGACAGTTTCAAGGTTTCGTCGAGTACAAAAACTGTTTATAGTTTTTAGCACAGTTTCTGGTTGCGTTTGGCATAAGCTGTGAGCTTAACTTTTCGCCTCTGCCATAGCTCCGCCATTTTGTTGGTCTGCCATATTTTGCTCTAGCAGCATTTCCGCTTCCGTTTCGGGCACGGCCCGACGCAGCGTGGCGCCGCTTTACACACTTTCAAGTTTTGCAAATTATTAAGTGAAAATGAAACTGTTTGCTGCTAAGAGTTTAGAAATTTGTAAACATATTAGGGAAATTTTTGGTATTACATTGTTTGATGTTTGATTTATATCTAAGGTTAATGGGAATACCTTAAGTTGAGTGGCTAGCTTTAACTCTACGTTGGAGTTCATTAATGCTTAAGTATTTTTGAGAAAGATTTAATGCTTTGCTTTCATATATATATATATATATATATATATATATATATATATATATATATATATATATATATATATATATATATATATATATTATATATTTATATATGAATATAAATTATATAAACAAAATCTATGTATGAAAAAAGAAATGTATTTATATACATATTTTGATTTTATTTATATAAACTGTTGGCTTCAATCTAAATTGTCTTCGATCAATAGGTAAATTATTATTATTTTGTTTTTTATTTATTCTATCATTATTTTAACAAAGCTTTTTAGATTTTGTAAGCTTATTTTTTAGTCGAATTGGATGCCATAAAAAGATTTATTATAATTAATTTATATTCTGTCAAGAAAAATATTTGCATTTGCATTTGAATAAAAACATATTATTTTAGTTTCAATAAATTTCAATAAAAATACAATCAGAAATTTATGGGCAACTTATAGGAAGAAAATCCGAGAGAATCCAAGACGAGCCCAATCAATATACCCCTCGTTTACACTCATTCCGCTTTGCTGCTGGGTATAAATATCAAAAGCTAATAAAAATCACAAAAAGTTTTGCTTTTCATTTGAAGTTTTTTGACTAATTGGCAACTGGAAGGAAACAAGTTCACATAAAATTTAATAAATTGGCAAATTTATTAAAGTTTCTTTGCGGGGCAAACAAAAGGGTCTTAAAGTGAAGCCTGGCATCAAGAGAAAACTGGCAAATGCTGCTGATAATTAACTTTTGTCAACGTTTGCCGTTTGTTCACATTTTACACTCGAGCTTTGCAGCTGTTGACAGTCCGCAAGACAACAACGGGCTTTGCCATTGTGACCAATGTCACAAATCATAATTTTAAATATGTATGGAGTGCATATAGTGAGTGGCTGCTGTGCTGCCAGCCAGTGCAACTAATCATTCGAGTAAATGGACTGACAGGTCCTTAGCAGGACTCTAAGTCGCCCAAGGAACAACGCAAACTCTTCCACCTGCAGCTGATGCGACGCTTGATTTACTGTTGATTACAATTTATTTACGCTTGTGCTCCGTATTCAGTTTGGGGCCGGGGCATTGTTTGGAAAATAAATATTTGAGTGCCTTCATTTGATATGCATATTCAATTGCTCTAATATGGTATATTATGTAGGTGTTTGTTTTGGCTTTCGTCCGCAAATGCAATTGTTTAATTAAATGGAAAATAGCTGCTCATTAAGCCCATTTGGCTAGGCGTATGCATGTCTTGGCCCTGGGTTAGCAATGCTTGCTTGCATTGGTAATTTAATTACATTATTTATTATACGCCCCGTGGGCCAGTTAAAAGACTTTGCACTTGACTTGCTGCCGGCAATTATGATTTGTTCAGCATTCACGTTACGTATACGCACAGTGGCGCATGTAAATGGTCGGGCATGGGCATGGGCTGGGGCTGGGGCAGGGGCAGGGGCATGGGAATGGGCAGGGGCTTGGGCATGGCATGGCAAAGCGTCTAAATGCCACGCCGTCGACATTTTCTCTATTGCACTCCCTTTAGCTGGCAATTTGGGTCACTTAGCGTCGAAGTGCAGCTCGGATTCGAGAATGTAATTTGCGTTCGGTGTTATTAAATTGCCAGACAAAATGCGCAACGTCTCGACAATGGTAAAAACACAACGATCACCATTTACACAGTCGCATATATGTATATATGCATCATATTGCTTGAGGCAGTCGAAAAATGATGGTCATATGAAGCAGACAGCCAGACAAATAACTGGCCCAGGGTTAAGGCAGGGGACTTGCCTCTGATTGTTGCATATTTCATTAAAAGTATTGCGTGCAGTCAAGACCTGCTGGCGGAGAGCATGGCAACGTCTAAGTCCCAGCCTTTACATAATAGTGCAGTGCGTTTGCTTTATAGCACACGCACACACACACACACACGTATACACACACACACACACACATTCACACTCATGTGCGTAACACTTGAGCACTGGAACTGGTTCGCCTCGTTGCGTGCGTGGGCCTCTTCTAGAACTGTGCGTCATTTGTGCCCGGCCGTTCGAGATTTGTGCGTTAGCATAAGTTGAAAAAGTGAAACTTTTTCTATGCACGCACCTTACGTCCACACCTGCAGCTGCAGCTGCAGCTTGTAAGCTCTCTTTATTTCGCTGGCTTGTTTGCATTTGAATTGTTGAAGTGCACCAGGCTCAGGTTTAGGTTTTCTTTTTAATTAATGCGCCAAACATCATTTTTTTATTGAGGGATTACGTATTGAGTGTTTCAATTAAAATTGTAAATTACATTTTTCTCTGAAGAGCTGCATAATATGCGTGCGCTGAAAACATTTCCGGGCCATACATATTTTTCTTTATAAAATCTAATTCAGGCTGAAATTTAAAAATGCATTGCCTACTTTTGTGCGCTGGTTGAAACTAAAGCAGCGCCAGCTTAAGAGTATGCAATGGCATATGACGGGTGCCAAAGCTGACATTGACAGCAGAGAAAGAAGAAGAGACTTAAGAGACCTACTAAGTAGTAAAAAAGGCAAATATTTATGTATATATAGTACAGCTATATATAACAATACTTAGTATAACAGCTAGGCATAGGCATATTTTTAATATAATCTAATTAACTTGCGACACTTTGCTTTGCTTGAACTACTGTGCCAGAAAGGCAGCGCCAGACGCTCATAAGAAAAGGCATGAAGCAGAAGAAGCGATAAGGTATAAAGCATAACGAATGCACTAATAATTATTATAATATAACAAATACAGATAACGTTTTATTTAATCAATTTTATTTAATTTGAATATATGTTTTTATTGGTAATAAAAAAGGAAACAAAATATATACTTATCATGTATTATTTTATTGTACATACAAATAATTATTTTTTGTAAAATATTTTATATGTAGAATAAAATTTGGATACACAACCTTTAAATTTAATTGTTAGTTTCAAAACTAATAATAAATAAAAAAAATAAATAAAATAAATAAAAAAATAAATAAGTAAATTTGAAAACTTACAATAATTATATATAGATGTATTACTTTTTTCATTTTAATTTGAAAATTATAACTAATTTTAAATAAATTTTTACAAATTTAAACAATTAATATGATTATAAATACACAAATTTTTTAAATTTAATATTTATTTTAAGTTTTTCTATATATATTAAAAATTGTTTAAAATTATTAAATTTCCATAAATTCTTAAAAATAACTTCTGTTTGTATTTATTTTTAAAGTCAATTCTGATTTTATAATTTTATAAAATTTTCATTCATTTAAAAAAAATTTCATTCATAAATAAAAAAATGTTTTTTTCTTTATCAATTGTTTTATTGTTAATATATAATAATGATATAAAGATAATCATTTTTAAATAAATATATATATATATTTTAAATATAGAATTAATTTTTTTTTTTTTATCTGACCTACCTATATTATTTGAATACAAAGAAATTAAACATATATCCAAGTGAATAGACTCTTCCTGATAGTGTATCACACAGACCTTACCTTAAAGCGGCTTTTAGTAATTTTTAAGCATTTTGCACTCTTTTCACTTGTGCTTTGCGTTTCCCTTTTATTTTTGGCTTTGCACTTTGTGTGTCAGAAGCAAAACGCAGTGGGCCTAACCTTCAGCGTGGCGTTACAGTTACCTGGTTTTGCCTGGTCCACCATTTTACCATTTTACCTTTGGCTGCAAGTTATGTGTATATGGTTATATTATTTTGCCTCTTGGCCAGCAGCATTTGGTTTGAGCAGTTTCAGTAAATGGCAAAACGTCGCGACTGTAAAATCGCAGCTGACCAAAAATCGAAAGATAAATTGACGTGTGAGTAGTTAATAGAGATGTGGTCGGCTATATACACATATATACAGTCTAAATCTCTTTATATATATAAAAAGTTAATTGTTTAATTGATAGACAGTTAAATGCCCATCAAGCGCCATTAGGCTGCAAAGGCACAATAATGTCAAGCTTAGCCAAACCATTTTTGGTCAACTAAGTGGGGCCGAGGACAATGCAAATTTCTCGAGCAAATTCCATGGCCAGAGACATTGGCATTGCCCATTTTGGCACCGACGGGATTCTGTTGGGCCAATGAAGCTATTATTTGTGGGGCCTGGCAAACACAATTGCCAAAGCTGTCTCCGCTGTAGGTGTCACTTACCCGAGGGGCTTCATAGGGTGCAGGCAGGCCAGAGTAGCAGAAATTGGAGTTGCAGTTGAAGTTGGAGTTGGAGTTGGAGCTACGAGTCGGCCGCTTGTTGTCTTTCAGTTGTCTGTTGGCCCCGTTGGAATTACAGGAGCACTTTTCGCAATTAGCTGAGCTGAAATTACCTGCCTCACCGTATGCACCGGACACTTGTATCTCTGCACAATAGTTGTTGCATGCAACAATTTAGATTAGCCTCCGACTTGGCCATAGCAACGTCAATTGTTCTTGTCTGCTCCATAAAAATGCATTCCTGACGGAAGACTGGCCAAAGCAGCAGCAGCAGCAGCAGTAGAAGTCATCGTCGTCGTCTTATTTTTTTCGCTTCTAATCTAAATGTTTAGCCTAGACATTTGATGGCCAACATGCGCCGTTTGCCGTTTGCCGTCACAAGAGCTGAGTGGCAGCTTCAGCTCTGCTGTCAATCGTTGTCTTCTGCTTCTGCTTCAGCTTCTTCCACCTCAACTTCTATTGCTGCTGCCTGGCGGGCAGCACCACAAACGGTGGCACTTTACAGTTGCACTTGCGGATTGAATGGCCGCCGCAGTGTGCAATTATTGTAATCCATTCGGCCTGCTGCCTGAACAACACCAAAGACCAGCCACATTGTGGGCGTATATAGAGTATATATATTTATATATATATATATATATATATATACTGTAGCTGTTTAGTGCTACTTGCAGTTCGCCGCATTAACCCATTGACCTTGTTAGGCGGTCGCGGTGGGCGACTGATTGATGCGGCACGTTTTTGCGCCACTTGAGCCAGTTGGCGGCACTTCCTGCCAACAACCGGTTATTCGCCAAATTCGACACCCAGGAAAAATCAATCGCGAAAATCTTATCATTAAAACATCAAAAGCCAGCAACAGCCACGGCATGTAAACGCTGCCAGGCAGCAACTTAATTTTGCAGCCAGGCAGGCAGCCATGGAAGGCAGGCAGACGACGCTTGCAACACACAGCTGCAAACATCTCAGCGGCAATCAACGGCAGACAATCAAATGGCCAGGATAAAATCTACAGGTGCCGGCCAGTCAGTCAGTCAGTCAGTCAGTCAGTCTCACTGTCTCTCAGTCCGTCTGTCCATCTGTCTTGATGTTTCGTGTAGCTGCAACCGTGTTGCAAGCAACTTTTCCATCAAATGCTGGCAACCGGTTTCAATGGCTTTTCAAAAATTGCATTCGTCTTGATCCACGAGCTGCAGTGCAGCTATAGATGATGAGCAGGATTAGCCGACGCATTGACAACCATCTCCATTTCCAACAGCGATTCCACAGCCACAGGCCCGATTCCGATTCCAACTCCAACCTGTCGGAGTGACATGCAGAAATTATGTTTTGCCACATTGCAGACTTATAGGAGATGCCTCCAGCTACTTAACGCCCCGTTGCATTCGTCTCCTGCAATGCGCTAATCAGTGTCACCTGTAATTAGTGGCAAAGCACAGTGGTATGACGATGCGAGAGAATCATGGCAAATGTCTGCAAAAATTATAATGTGATTAAAATGATTATAATTATTATTAATATTCGTGAAAAGTGATTATGAACATTTCAGAAAATTGAAATCAATTTATGATAGATAGTACTCTATCATACAATTAAATAGTACAGTACTGACTGACAGACTAACTAACTGGCTGACTAATTGTTAATCAATGTTAATTGATAGGCTTTAGCAGAAGGAGTATTTTATTAGATTAAAGTTAATCTCTACAGTTTAAGTGCCAAGAACACCGCTTGGATCCCTTTGACTTTTGTATATAATATTTTTGTGTTTAAAAACTATGCCAAATTTTATATTTACAAGCAAAGTTTAATATATTTATGATTTTTAAGTGCCCAAGAATTTCTAATACAATTATGAAAAAAAAAAACAAAACAAAACAATGGAGTTCAATTATATGCTCAGCCGAGCTTTTTATAATAAGTATTTTGTATTCGTGGGCTTATTTTTATTTCAATATTTTGATTACATAAAAGGATTTAGTGTTATTAATTTATTTATTTGTTATAATAATCATAATATATAATATTAAAATATTTGTGAACGCCATTATTTTTTTATTATTATACTTTAATATGTATATTAACTTTAAATACTTTTTATTTTCATATATTCACTGCTGACATTAGTATTTACTATTCAAAAATACAAATTTCATAGCCCTCATTGCTGTGGCAAATATTATAATTTTAATGATATTTATATTTTTTCAATTTATTTATTTATTTATAATTTTTCAATTTATATTTACATATACATACATACATTTAAAATTATATTAGCAACAATTGCCATAAAAATGTAGAAAATTCTTAGATGTTGATCTTTAATATATATAGTAGACTCGAAAAATATCACATGAGATGATGACTTAATGGAACGAAAATACAAAAAATTTAGTAAAACTTTTTAAATTGACTTCGCATTTATACTATATAAACATATATACATACTTATATATATATATATATATATATATAATTTACCAGGACTTCTTATTAAGAATCAAATATAAAATAGTATTTATCAATATGCCAATATTTGAAGACTTCAATTGCTTCTTGAAGTTAATAGGCCACTACTATTATATAGTTCATATGCAACACATTCTAGCAAGAATCATCTTCATTTATAGCCCAATTATTTAGCAGCAAAACGTTTCGCCTGTTGCATGTGCCGCAACAGAGAAGAGAAAACAAAAAATTGATTCGCCTAATAACTTCATTAAGATTGGATGGCCAACGATTTGTTGACTGTTATATATAACAGCTGGTTGCATGGCTACACGCCTCTCTCCCCTCACTCCTCCCGTCTCTCTCTCTCTCTCTCTGCAGATTGTTGCCTGCTCGAGGTCAAAGACAAGCGTTGGCAGCGTTTTACAGTTTTGTTTTCGCTTCTAAGCTACAAAACCGTTGCTTGCTGCACCTGCAACAGCAGCAACATCAGCAGCACCACTAGAAGCAGCAACAACAGCATCCACTGGCGCATCATTGACTGCAATAGCAAAAGATGCTGCCTGCAATAAATCTCAATTTAAATGGCGCTCCAGCATGCGTGGCCAAAACGGTGTTTGCAGCTTGGTGCTTGGCCTTCCACTGGTTTTCCTTCAGCTTTTCGCTTGCTTTCTTTCCCTCTAGCTGTCTATGGTTCTGCCTCTTCCTCTACCTCTCTCTCTACCTCCCTCCCTCCCTCCCTCCCTCTCTCTCTCTCTCTCTATCGCGCTCATTTGTAGCAGCGCGCGTCAAATTTGTTGCCGAACCAGTTAAAACTCTAAGCTGCAGCTGCTGCAATTGCTATCTGGGCGGCAGCAACAGGCAGCACATTCGAACTGTACTCTCCGTGTCCGTTGAATTTCGAATTGCGATTTACTGTGCCAAAGCGCGATCATTATCCTAACGCAATTTATGCGCGCTTCAGCTGCGCCCCACGCCCAAACTAATTGCAGGCAACGGATTGCATTGTTAGCTGCCTCAGCAGTGCAACAGTAGCTGCCAGCAGCAATAACAACAACAACAATGACTGTCCGTAATGGCGATAATCATTATAAAAATCGAACGCTGTTCGATAACAACAACAACAACAACAAGAATAACAAGAGCAGCCCAACAGGTTCTGCACGCGTCATCAACAGACATCGAACCGTTTCGCCTAGCATTAACAGGCAATCTTAGGTCTTTGTCTTCCTGCCATCAACAAGATCGTTTCACAGCGACATTGAGCCCGGCCCCACGCCCCTCCCCAAGCTCGGCCGCTAGCCTGGCCCAAACCCTGGCCAAGCTGCACTCGGCCAGCTTGCGCATAGCTCGCAGTATTAACATTGCCATCAACGGATTTGTCGGTCTTTATCAATTACGCTGGCTTGCATTCTGTATTCTGTATTCTGCATTCTGTATTCTGTATTCTGCATTCGACATTTGCCACATTTACAGCAAGTGGCATCCACATCGACATTGGCATCTGCTCCTGCTCCAGCTTCAATCTAACTGTATTCTCTAGCTCTAGCTTGGCCAACAGCTGACAGCTTAGCCAACAGCCGGGCCAAGAGATGTGCCATCAAGATTTATGCGGCCAATTTGAAGATTGCTTCAGTTAGATTCCAAGCTTCATTTCGATTATGATGAGCTTCAGAGTAGAGAGAACAAATACTGTTCCATATATCATATATAAAGAACCTTTCGATTCTTCGATTCTTAACTATATATATTTACTTGTGCTCATATTTCGTGCTCCATTTTTCTTCTTTGCCACTTTACAAATGACTTTTCAGCACAAACTTTACTCTATATATATTATTTGCTATCAGTCTGCTGTCAATGCCACAAAAAATACAAATGATATTTGTGACCTTTTTTTTCCAGTAAATCCATTATGCATGACAGCCGCATTAACCTGAATCAGGTCAATAGCTTAAGAGGCAGACACGCAACAAAAATATTTACTACAGATTGTTTAGTTTTCATTCTAACAACTGAAAGGAATTAATATATCTGATAAGATATTGTGAAAAACCTAACAGCAAATGTGTTTAGCCTAACTTTAGAAGTTGACTTGAAACTTGAAAACAAGCTTGAAATATGCTTAAAAGTTTTAAGTTTATGCTATATATAGAATTTTAGTTCTAGTTAGAGAATAAATTAAATGAGGTTTGAGGACTTTGAGGACAGACTTGAAGGGCTTTATGGGTTACACTATAAGCTACTCTTCCGAAAGAGTTTTTATAGTTGAACTCCAAAGATTTTTGAGCCAAAACAAACTTGAATTGAAGCAGAAATATTAACTTTTAGTAAATTTTACAGCTTAAATATAAGTCACTTAAAGTTTCTTATTGAAATGAAACCCAAATTATATTAGTAAAAGTCTTATCAAAAAATATAAATTTTAGCTTCATTTTAAACCGCTGCAGCTGCGCTTACTGTGTGTTCCTTTAAGAGAGAGTTCACTGTATTAGCTCCAAGTCACACACTGTCTTTAGCAGTAATCAAATACAGTTAACTCTTTCAAGGACATATAACGGCCGGCCAAGTGACAGCAGCAAAAGAGCGCTGTTAGCGGTAAAGTCACACACACACACACACACACACACACACACACATGACAAGAAACAAGTGCAAATAATGGAAGAAAAAGAATGAACAAGAAAATATCTAACATTTACTTTGGCCAATGCCACACGACAGCCCAGCAGATAACTCACTTTATAAGATGCAACAGGCAACAAGTCGATGCCCAGCGAAAAGAAACTAACAAACATAACAGGGAACAATAACGAGTACAAGCGGCGTTGATAGCTAGCCGATAACAGGCAACAACAACAGCAACAGACAGAAACAGCAACAACAATAAACAGGGTTAGCAAAAATCGAGGAATTTTCAAGTGGATTACCCAGTTTTTTTTTCAGCTTATTGCAAATGCAATGTGAAAATAAATAAACTTGTGGCATGATTGGCTGTGCATGATTAGTCACATGCTGAAAGGAGAGTGGTAGAGCAGCAGACCGAGCGAAAGAGGGAGAGAGAGAGAGATGCAGATGGAGTGAGATGGAGCTGGGGCTAGCTGTTGTGCTTAATAGAATTGATATAAACAAGGCCGGTCGTAAGATACACGAAAGATAGGCAGCAAAAGCAGCAACAGCAACTGCAACAGCAACTGCAGCAGCAGCAGCAGCAGCAACAACAGTTATTGTAACAATAAAATTAGCTAACGATATGGAAGGCAAGGCAGAACCAGGCAACAATAACGGCAAACTAAGTCGCAGAGAACAGGAACAGGTGGCAAACGTTGCACGATGAACGGAAAATGTTGCTGCAATTGCTGCTGCTGCTGTTGCTGCTGTTGCTGCTGTTGCTGCTGCTGCTGCTGCAGTTGCTGCATGTAAATCATATTCGTGGTCTCTTTGTCTTTGCCTTTTTTCCCTGTTGTTGCCTTCTTTTATTTTATTGCATTTTATTTGGCATTCAATATTTTTGCCAAGGAAGTCCAACAGAGTCTCAGGACAATTGGTAATTGCCTTTACCTGTTGCCACAGCGCCTCAGCTCAGCTCAGCTCAGCTCAGCTGTGCATTTATTGATTGTCTGCTTCACGCTTTTCATGTTCGCCCAACAATCCCACCTCTTCTCTTCTCTTCTCTTCTCTTCTCATCGTTCTCTTTCTCTGCCTTTATCTTCGACTTCTGGTTACACACTTTATTGGCCTGCTCTTATTTCATTGCCATTTCGAGTGCCTGCCTCAAATATGAATTTATTAACTTTTGGCAACTGCTGTAAATAAAATGGCCATAATTAAAACGTCTTTAATGGCCTTTTGTCTTCTGGCTGTGTGTCAATATTTGTTATGTGCTTAACGTGGCGTATGAGTAATTATGTAACTGGCTTTAAGTGGTTATATAAGATTTAACTGCCGGAAGGCCAAAGAAATGGTTATATATGTATATTTGAGAGAGTTTAATCAAAAGCGCAACACTTTCAATGTCTAAGCATGAGAAGCCTCATAAATGTTTGTGTATTATATGAATTAAAATATAATAGTAAACAATATAAAGACAAATCATTTTAAAAATTAAAAAATTTTTTCTTTTAGGTTGAAGAAAATCATTAAAGCTTATGAAAAAAATCTGCTTGAAGTATCTAAAGTATACACCAAAAAAGTTGTTTATTTTCAAACTATTTTATTTTATTTATTTTGATTTAATACTCTTTTTTTTTTTTGTATTTGACATTGAAATTTTAATTTTATGTTTTCGTCTGAAAATTAAAAACAAATAAATAAATAAATAAATAATTTAAATAAAACAATAAATTTATTTAAAACAATTTTTAGCTTCCTAAATAAATTTGTCGCTTGAAAACCCCGTTCCTTAACATGAAAAATTTATTTTAAATCCATTTTTTATTGTTTGTAATCCACTTTTTGTACTTTTAAGTACATTTTTAACATCAAACATCGAATCAAAATTTGAAAAAAAAATAAAAAATTTTTTTTTTTATTTCACTCCTTAAATAAATTTTTAAAATTCCTTTATGTAAAGGATGCAAAGAATTTCAGACAAAAAACCAATGTTTTTTAATAATTTTAGTTTGCAAAAAAATTTTTTTTTTTTTTTAAATCTTTTTGTAAAAAATACCATAATTTTAAAAAACTATTTTATTTTATTTAAAGCTCACTTAAAAATTTATTTAAATAAATAAACCTAAAGTTAAATAACAAATAAAATTCCCACAAAAATTGAAGTATCTTCACTTTTGTCAAAGTTATGAGAATGCAAATTATCGAAGAAGCACTTGCTTTTTAAAATATTAAATAGGAGCAACTACAACAAGAAAACCATGCTACGGCACTTGTTGTTTATTTTGTGTCAGCCAAGGCATTTGCTATAATTAATTGAATATATTTAAATAATTTTGAACGTCATCTATCATAACTAATGAAAAGCAACGAACGAGAACAACAAGCAGAGACAACAGAGAAAAAAATCAATTTACATAAAAAATGCATACGCCATGGCGCCCAGACAAGAGGCAGCTGTAGAGACAGAGAATGACTTGAAGTCAGAGATGGAGAAGTTGGAGAAAAGAAGTGCATCCCGGTGCATTTGTTGCTGGTCAGTCAGCTGGCTATTGAGGCGGCAAATGCGATGCGTGCGCCATTAGAAAGAGCCGATGGGCAGGCAGACAGTCAGCGACGGTAGGTGGGGGTAGGTGGGTTAGCGTTGGCTCCTCTCTCGATGGGTTTACGTGGCCAGATACCGTTACCGGTACCCACAGCATGCAGCAACTGGGAGTTGAAGTTTCATTGATGGCCAGCCCGTCCGGTGCGATGCGGGCCAACTCAATCAGCCAGTCAGTTAGGGAACACAGTTGGCGACTTCGCTGGCATCGCAATTGCAATTGCAGCTGCCCAATGGGACGCCCCAAGGATCAATGGCAGGTTTGTTCCGTTATTGGCCGCTTGACTGTTGTGTAATGCATGTTAATTTCATTTACTGGCTAAATTATTGTTATTATTAGCCGAAGACTGTAAAGCAAGATATGGCAGGCAGTTGAACAGGCGGACGGTGTTGAGGCATCGCGAAGGGGCAACAAGTTGTCAAGCTTGAATCGTTTGGTGGGGGGAGGGGGACCCCTTGATAAGTTATGGCCAAACAGATAGATAAGGTTTATTCATAGGTAATTTTTTTGAAATTGAATATAAATACTATCTACACAACGTTTAGTTTCTAGTGTGTAAAAATGGAGGGTTGTTATAGGAAATATGTTGAAATTAATTGTATTTAATTAGATAAGAATATGAGTATGGATAAGTATATGAATACGGATAGGGATAAGGATAAATATACATTTAGCTGAACTTTCTATAAGATATCTGTTGAAACATAAGAAACAGATAATAATATTAATATAGATATAGATAAGTATATGAACATACGGATAAAGATATCAAAATACCTTTAAAAATATATATATGTATATGAATATGGATATGGATAAGGAAATGAATATGGGTATGGGTATCAATATGCATACGAATCTGAAAATAAATTTAGCCCCACCTTCTATAATAAATATATTTAAATTGGAGGATATAGATATGAATATGAATATGAATGGGGATACAGATATGAATATTAATATGGAAATATGTTGAAACTAAAATATATATGTGAATGAATGAGTGAATGAATGTGTGATATGGATATGTTTATGTATTTGAGCATTGATAAATATCAAGGTTTAGATGTGGTTAAGAATATATGTTTAGCATTCTATTGAAATTATGTTAGGCTTTACCATGTATAGCTGATAAATTCAAATGACAGAAAGTATATGAATATGAAATGGATAATGGTGAGAATATGTATACAGATAAGCATCCGTATCCGTATATCTGTATCCATATATCCAGATATCATAGCTACCTTTCTTGCTATGTTGTTCAACGCAAAACTGTCATCTTCTAATGCTAAGCATTTGTTGATACTTTAGTTAATTGATGGGCATTTAGCCAGGAGCATTGCCTTTATATTGCTTATAATTAGTTTGTTGATTTATTTGGCCCACTAAACATGTTTTTTGTTTCTCTCGTTTTGGGCAGTCGAAACACCTGCGAGCCAATAAGCCCGATAGATACTTACTTTCAATTGAAAGCCGCAGTCGATGGCGCGATTAGCGTGCAACAAATTGCACAGATTTATTACGCGCCGTGGCAGCGCAGCGACTGTGGCGACTGTGTGCAACGGCGGCTTATCAAGCGGCTCTTGCCAATTTTGGCAACAGCAGCAGCCGAAGCAGCAGCCGAAGCAGCAACAACAACAGCAACAACAGTGGCTGTGTTATGAATTATTGGACGCTTTTGACTGCCGCCGCACGGCGTGCTACCAAATTTGTGCGCCATGCTGGCCGGAGGACCTGCATTCGCAGCTGATGTTGGCGACAACAGCAGCAGCAGCAGCGGCAGCGGCAGCAACTGCAGCAGGAGGCGGCTGCAGCAATTTGTCAGCAGAGCTGCAACGTGTCTGGGTTTGGGCTTTAGTTTGGGCAGTTGGCAAAGCCAATGCCAAATATGGTCGGGCCATAGCAAATGCCGCGTCTCTCTCGCTGTGGCCAGTGTTGCCCCATGCTGCCAGTTGTTGCTTGGCCTATTGCCTGTTGCTGTTGCTGTTGCTATTGCTGTTGCACTTGCGCATGCGCATTTATCGTTTACGTTATTTGTTGCCGCTAGTTTTCCAGTTAGCCTCAGTTAGCTGTGCTGCATTTTGCTCAAAGTGAAAGATTTACGCGGCCTCGGCCTGCACTTGGCCCCAACCACACTCCGCACAGCACCGCCCTGACTGGGCTGCTGGTGGTGGTGGTGCACTGTGGTGCTGTGCTGCGCATGCGTGCCGTTATGGTTTATTTAATGCGTTTTGAAAGTGCATTTTCATGTTCGATGAGATTGATGAGAAAATTTGATTTATTTTTTCTACGTATCGCTCATAATATTATTCTCTCTCTCTCTCGCTCTTTGTATTGGCCTGGTCAATGGCCATTGGCCCATTGGCTGTCAGTTACACTTGCAGGTTGCGGCATTTTGTCAGAGGGACAGTTAGAAAAGGCCGCCTCGCAGATCGGCATTCGGACTGGCATTCACTGCCATAAATGGCCGTCCATGGGAAATGTGATGAAGTATTTTCTGAAGCCCCTCTCACTCTGCCCCTCTCTATCTCTCTCACTCTCTTTCATTCTTTGTATTGCCTGGGAAATCGTAGCGTTTGCTTTGCTTTGAATGCCAAAGTTGGGATTGGCATTGACATTGGCGTTTGGCAGAATGAAATAAAAAATTGTTTACCTTTTAGATATCGACAGAACGTTACTTTAATCATTCTTTGCAAGTCAAAAATATCAATTGGTAGCTGCAATTTTTTAAATGAGCATTCAACATACGTATATTGTAAAAAACTGTCATTTGTTCATGTGATTTTGGTACTCTTCAAGAATTTCAATTTTTATACAATGGGTTCATTCAGGAAATATAGGGTATAATGGTTTTGTTTTATTATAGAGATGATTTTAAGATAATGATATAGTATTATAGAGGCTGACCTTAATTTATAGCAATTATTATACATTATATTTTATAAATATATATTTAATATATTATATATTCAATGAAAATATTTTATATATTATAAAATGTAATTCATTTATTAATTATATAGATATCTACATTAAAAATTTGATTGAAATTTTGTATTATTAACATATTGCTAATATTACACTGTACAAAAAAAACTTTTGCTACTAGAGTAAAATTATTTGAGTTACAAAATGATTTGTTGAATAAATTCTAAACTATTCCATTACAATTCTAGCTTTGAAATTGTGATTGCTACATAATATTGATAAATATTAATATGAAGAATATGCATAGCTTATTTTGTCAAGCTCTATCTTAGTTAAGTATGATCTTAAGTCAGGATATCTTCAAATCTAGTCTGCTTTCTATCTAAATAATTTCTAAAAGTAAAAAATATATTTTTTTTTTTGGCAACAAATTCACATCTCTCAAGAACTTAACTGGTTCTAGTTAAGCTCCATTACTCTCCCAATTTGAAGAAACTTTTCCTGGCCCATAAATCGACGGGCACTTAATGCGGATCGTTAAGGCCTTAGAGGCTGTTGGCGATTGGACAATCGGCGACTTTGTTGCCGATATTAGTTACGTTTGCCAATTAATTACATTGATCATAAAAAAATACAAACATTTCTAAGCGTATTGATAACGGAGATAAAGCCCAGTGCAATGGCGCATAAAATTGAGACTCGCTGAGATCGTAGCGTCGCCAGCCCCTGCCGCAGACGTTGGCGATATCAATAAACGCATCGTTAAATGTTGTTGTTGTTGTTGGCGATCGTTATAACTGTGCTGCATGGCAGCTGCCTCGCAACAGAGGCGGAGCATCTCTGCAGCAGCAGGAGAAGCATCTGCATCAGATTGGCTGGCAACGTGTCGCCTCATTTGCTGTCTGTCGCAACTTGCATAATGTTTATTAATGCGCAAATTTTTACGACGCCTGGCCCCCTTTAACGATGCCTTTTAACGATTGTGGGGCCCACGAGGAGGCAACCCAACCGATGGCCATTCAATAAGTGCCAGTTGCAGTTGCAGTTGCTGGCATGCAACAATCGCTTTTAGGCCTTAACAGCATTTTTATGGCCCATAGATGTGGCCGGCTGGCCAGTTAGTTGCTGTCGCTGCCACTGCCACTGTTGCTGCTGCTGCTGCTGCTGCCGCTGCTTACTGTTCTTTTTGCAACAATTTAAATTGCAACAATTTACAATTAGCCACGTTTGTGCTCCAGCTGTTGTCGTCATCCTCGTCGTCGTAGTCGTCGTGTTGGCCATCTAACGGTCAACATGTGATCTTCTCCTTAAGTACCATAATGCCGAGCAATTAAATTAGCCATTTGGCCAGCTTTGCAGCATATTTCCACTTTGCTCTTGGCCATCGACAACAAATTCCAACCGCCTTAAATCATTTATTCGTTTGCCAATATATACTCAAAAAGCTCTTTGAGCCACCCACTTGGCTGCTCGGCTTGCTGCTTTTTCATTTTTGCCTTTAACTTCAGTTGTTGGCATTGCTGCTGCTGCAGCTGACCTTGACCACGGCATCGGTTTTGTGCTCTCCTCTCCAGCTGCAGCTTGTGCAGCCAAGCACGTGGCGAGTGGGCGTGCCTGGCGCTAGGCACTCGTGCGTGTCATTACATCACACAATTTGAGCCAACAACGAATAGTTTTTTCTTTTCTTTTCTTTTCTTTTATTTCGCTCAACTATTGCCGGCATTTGGCTTATCATCTGTCGGCATTATGAGCTGAGTAATAAAGTGGCACGCCTGCCAACTCCTAGCAGCCTTTTGTAACCTGCAATTTGATAAACGTGCCAACATTAATGCCGCCTGTCAAGGAAACTCCTGCCGCTGCTGCTGCTGCACTTGAAGTGGAATATTTTTCTGATCTATTGACTGCAGAGTGCAGCGAGGAGCTAAATAAATACTCTATTGCTTAAAGAGAAAAGGGAATTTGAAACGGATCGTGGTATATTTTTTTCAATAGGTTATTTATAGTTGCGTAAAACGATTTGTCAAGTAGTCAATTTATATGTATACTCTCTAGCTACAAGCTCAAAAATCTTATTGCTAGCCTGTGCCAAAATCAATCTGATAGCTGAAGCAGCGCTCATAAATTTAAATAACTTAATTAATTAAAATAAAAATTCATTTGTATGAAATTCAAAATTAATTTATAAAAAAACTCTCCTCCCTTCTCTCTCTGCCTCTCTCATATATATATACTTAAAATTATACACACCTTAATATAGCTAGCCATTGAAATGGGAAATATGCCACCGGCTATAAAGACAATTGGTTTCTGCACGTGCCGCATGAAAATGATTAAAACGGATTTATATTTGCGTTCGGCATTAATCCAGTTCGATTGGACCATTTGATTCAACAGATCCTGGCTGTCTTCGGCGAGCAAGTCTCTGAGATTGCAGCAGGGAAATGATTCGAATAGCAAAGCTGTTAAGAATATAAGCGTCTCAATGCGATGAGCGATATCGGTTGAATATAATATTTTTATAATGGAAACGCCCAGCACGACGCCAATTAATAGAAAATTGATGAAAACTATGCCCGAAAGAAGGGGGCGTATGATTTCACAGCAGCTGACAGAAAGTGATGAATATTAAAGCAGAAAAACAGTTGAAAGAAATTCCATTTACTCACCTCAAAATCAGTTTATGGTGCTTAATGCAATCGACGAGTTCATCGTAGTTATCAGCCTCGATGTTTAGTGGGTCGATGCGCAGTGTTTGAATATGAAATCTCAGCACATCCATGTGTGCTCGTACTATTAGAAGAAACATTAAAGGATACGTATCCGCAAGCACTGCCGAAGCAATCAGCTGAAGGAATATGAAATGTTCCAGGATTCAATGCAGTAATAAATAGATCAGCCCGTTTCACCAGTCGAAGAGTGGATTGTATACCATCCAGAGCGGTCGTCCATTCAGTATGATAAATACAAACGTCGCATAGGTCACAAATAATAATGCGTATACCAGGAAAATATAGTTGGTATCAGCAACGGCCTGGTGGATCCTTCGACGATCGTCTACTCTTAGCAGCCGATCATCCATCAGGTCGACCCGGCAATTGATCTGTTTCAACAGTGACAGCTCCAATAGAAACAAGAAACACTTGAACGACGTTCCTGCTGTGTTAAAGGTTAGTCCGATTACGCTAAGAAAATTATCAAGATTTAAAGTCGCAAAATTCTTTAAAAAAACTGAGATCCATTCCAATCGGAATCAGACAAAAACTGATATAGATAACGTTGGATTCCCTTATTCGATGGTGTCCAACCAATAAACTTGACAACCTGATAAAAATAAGTAAAACATTCCTTGGAACTCAAGCGAAACTCAACAGGAGCTGGATATATTAGTCGAAATATTCGTTTCATTGCGCAGAACTCTTTCTCATAGTAACCCATAACTGAAACTGGTCAGAAATGTTGAGAAATTGGCAAATAGCTAGCTCTGGCACTAGGTCACCTGTTCATTTTATATTTATCTAGATGTCAATCAAACTCTTTGCCTCTAATTAGAGAAAGTGTAAAGTGCAACTGCTGAGTGCCAATCAAAATTTTATATTCATATCTTGACGCCTTTAACGGCAGTTTTTAGTTATTTTAAATATTTAGAATAGTGACTGACAGACTTAATGACTGAGTAAGTGATTGACTGACGAGTGTCAGGTCTTCTAACTTAACGAAAATCGATAAATCGATTGACTGACTGATTAAGTGACGAACTCAATAATGAGTTACTGATTGACTGACTGCTACACTGCCTGACTGAATAATTGACTCTCTGATTGATTGCGATCCAAGACGACTGAATAAATGAGTGACTGATTGACCGACGACGGGAGTGATTGACTCACTGGCTGAATACAGCATGATTGACTGTTTGATTGACTGATTGACTCACTGACTGAGGAGTGAATGCGTGACTGATTGACCAACTGATTGACAGAGTGACTTACTGATTGAATAACTGATTAAAGACTAAGCGAGTAAATGATTGACTGAGAGCCAATGCGTTTGATCTATTGATTGACTATAAAAAAAAACTGTATGAATAATGAATTGATTAAGAGTCGAAATGAAAAATAGGGCAATCGATTGACTGATCGATATGCTCAAGGCTTGATTAAATGCCAGACTATTCATGATCTACTTACTGATCAATGAATCAAATCATTGTATGAATCAACTAAATGACTAATTGAAGGTTCAGAGTCACCAGAGCTAACTGACTGACTATTTGCTTGACTGACTGACTAACTGACTGAAGGACTGACCATGAATGTGATACATCAGTAAAAGCATGTTAACATAGATGAAAACACTGAATTAGGAGCATTGGCCATTAGCATCCGCTCAAGAGGAGCTTTCTCAAACCGTGCAGCTGACTCAAGTAACAATAATATAATTGGATATTAATTGAAATTTACAGCTTAAGCCAGTTAGGCTTAAATATTTCTATATATGCATATGGCTGACAGATTAAGTTCAGTAATTATATCAAAGCCATAAGCCAAACATCTCAATGATCAGCAGAGCAGTTATATGTGAGGCATGTCAAAGGCATCTGCATGCAGGCGATCAGCATCAGCATCAGCATACGAGCGGGCGACGCAACTTTTACTGCTGCCATTGCCAGTTACAGTTAACATTATTAGCCCCGCCATTGAGAACAAGTCAGCAACGACAGCAACTCGAGTTGAACAACAACAGCAACAGCAATAGCAACGAGAACAACTGCAAGTGGCCGCTTAATGACTTTAATAGTCCTGTCACCGAGTATTAAAAAATCTCTGGCGAACACACAAAAGAAATTCCATGGCAGCTCCAATCAAAATAAAGTACACGCTCTTCCTGCCACAGCGCCGAGAGTTGGCGGCCAATTACAGTGGGGCCAGAGACAATGTTGGCCAAAAAAACGAACAAAATGTGTGATCGCTGTTCTCACATGCTGCTGCTATTCAAATTTCTTTTAACAACATTTTAATGATTACTTCGGCAGACATTAAAACTCATTCAGGCATAATAAACATTAATAACACTTTAATCCAAGGGGCAAGGTAGGCGGCGGCGGCGGCGGTGGCTAGCTGCAGCTGCTATCAAAATAATCAGAGGAGCGGGCAGAGCTCTGACAGAAGAAGAAGAGGCAGAGGCAGAGGCAGAGGCAGAGGCAGAGGTTGAAGAAGTTGAAGTCTAGTAGAAGAAACAGTGCATTCTGGAGTGCACTGTGGCCGCTAGCTTGGAATAAATAATAGAGAAACTTGTTGTTGCCTGGGCGCGTTGTAAGGCTATAAAAATGCATGTTTGCTAAATCAATGCAACAACTTGGGGGCATGGCAGTAACAGCAACAGCAGTGGCAGCAACTGTGGCAGCAGCAAGAGCAGCTATAGCAACCCACATGCAGCCCGTTTGGACCTATGCGCACATGTGCATATCCTCTCTCTCTCTCTCTCTCTCTCTCTCTCTCCTTCTCTCTCTGACTCTTTCTCACTCACTCTGTGTGTACCTGCCCACCTTTCGCTTGGCATCCTTTAGCTGTGTGCGATCTTGCCACTTACGTAGGCCGCGTGTGGCAGGTTGCCGTTGCAGCTCGTTGCATTGGGCTCAGGCCGGCATGCCCCATACCAAGGTCTTTCTAGCTTGCAGGCCAGATCAGTTTGCTTCCTAGTTGCATCGAGCGGCTTTATGTAATTGTGTGACCATGTGTGTGTGTGTCTGTGTGTGTGTGTGTGTAGAAACTCGCCTGGTTCTTTGGCGGGTTCTAAGTGTCGCTGTCCCTTGGACGGTGATGTGATTGGCCGGCTCAATTCAATTTCTTAGAGTGTTTGCAACAAAATCGATTGCTCGAATATATAATACATACATCGAAAATATTTAGTACTTTTACACATTTTCACATAAAAAATATAAAATTTGTAATTGTTTATAGATTAAATATATTATACAATACACAATATTCAAAAATTAAAAAGAAAAAAAAACAAATAAATATTTTTGCAATATATTTGAAATAATAAAAAATTAAAAAAAATAAATAAAAAAAAAAATATATATATATATATATATATATATATATATATTTTTTTTTTTTTTTTTTTTTTTTTAATTTTTTATTATTTCAAATATATTGCAAAAATATTTATTTGTTTTTTTTTCTTTTTAATTTTTGAATATTGTGTATTGTATAATATATATATATATATATCAATATAAAGGAAACGGATGACCAATAAAATATATATTATATAATAAATCTATTAAATATCTAAAATGTTTATAAACAAAATATTTATTTTTAATTATAATAAACAAATTATAGAAATGAAAAAATATCAGTACATAAAATAAGTTTAAAAATATAACTATATTATAAATTAAAATAATTTAGTGAGGATTTCGAAATTTTGATTGAAAAATTCCTATTTGAATTATCACATTATAAAAATTATCACATATAATAATGAATATATTTATATGAAAAAAAAAATAATGATTAACTAAATTAATTTAAACATTTTAATTTATATCATTACTTTTACTTTACTTATTTTATTGAAATATAGTATATTTATTTTATTATTATAATATAATATATTTAATATGATAAACAAAATTTAAAAGCTTTTTCGATAATTAATTGGGTTTATTAATAATAATCCAAACAGTTTAATTGAAAACAATTATAAGAAGTAGAATATACCCTGTAATCAGACAATATGTTATAGTGTATTGAAATTGCCTGCCATATGCAGTCAGGTTTTTATTGGATTCTATTACTTTTATTTCACTTATCAGGGAAACATGTTGCCGTTGCACGGGGCCCCCTGCTGCTTGCCGCTTGCCCCTTCTGGTTGTTGTTGTTGTTGTTGCTTGTTGGCACAGGAAAATGGCAATGGTGG
Source organism: Drosophila hamatofila (assembly GCA_035045345.1). Taxonomy (NCBI): domain Eukaryota; kingdom Metazoa; phylum Arthropoda; class Insecta; order Diptera; family Drosophilidae; genus Drosophila; species Drosophila hamatofila. The sequence goes on along the minus strand of JAWNPA010000020.1, from coordinate 4,784,448 downwards.
ACGATGGTCCGCTATCTTTCGGTCTTTGGTCGCGTCTTATGGCCAACGACGAGTAGGTCCACCAAATACCATTTAGAATCTGGCATCTGGCTGCCCATGGGCTGAGACCCCGTCCATTCCGATCCGGTCTGGCATATTTGAAAAGGTTACATGTGTGTGTGTGTGTGTGTGTGTGTCGAGGGCTGACTGTAGTTTTATATATTTCTTTTTTGTTCGGTTTGCGCCCGGCTGCGTCTAATAAACATAAAATTCAATTTTCATTAAGCCGTTGTCTAGATCCCTTGGCCATTTACCGTTATGCAACTATAGGGCCTTCAAGTTGCGAATTATTTCAATAATGAATTCGCGATAAGCTCTTGCCCAAGGAATTTTCACTTGATAGTTGGAACGGGTCTAGAACGGGGCTCTGTCTCTGCCTCTGCTGCTGCTGCTGCGTTTGCCGTAGGTTCTCAAGTGCGCAATTTTCTCACATGCAGGGAGACCCATGCGAGGTCCAGTCGCGGGTCTCAAGTCAACTTGTCGTCCCTCCAAAAGTTGTAGATTTAAATGAACATGGCGCTGGCTGGGAATGGACAGTCGGGACAGCGGCTAATGCACAGGCCAACATGCGTGTGTGAGTGTGTGTGTGAGTGGTTGTGTGTGTGTGTGTGTGTGTGTTGTGTGTGTGTGTGTGTGTTGATCTTCCGCCTGGTTGTGGCTGCGATTTTACGCTGCGATTGCGGTTAGTTGCCCATAGAGCTGACACCGCTTGACGAACTTCATCATCGTGATGCAGCCAGGCGATAATGAAGATTAGCAGCGGGCCAGCAAAAGATTCAGATTGCAGATGCATTCGCATCTGGCTCTTAACCCAAAAAACAAGTTTGCTGCAGTTGCAGTTGCCATTGCCGTTGCCATTTCCAATGTTGTTGCTGTTGCTGTTCCTGTTGCTGTTATTATTTTGTGCTGTTGTTGCAAGTGCAGCGCGGCAATATTTAAATTGTTTTATGCTTTGGAGTGCTGTTAGCCAGCTAGCCAGCTAGCCAGCTAGCCAGCCGCCCCTCCCCCGATCCGCCCCATGCCCAACGCATGTCCTAATGCGTAAAGCAGCGCACGGCTGGAGAGCAGCAGCAAACGCAATTGCTTCCTTGTTGGGCTTGGGATTTGAATCGTTGTTGTTGCTGTTGTCGTTGCTGTTGTCGTTGCTGTTGTTGTTGCTGTTGTTATTTCTATTTGAATTGCTGTTGCTGCTGCTACCGCCTGTACCTGCTTTAAATTTCCGTTTATGCCTTTTGAGTGCCTGTAAAATGTTAAATAAAATTTAAATTTATTGCACTGCCACAGCCGCGATTGACGTCTCCAATGCGCGCCCATATGACCAAGTGGCTAGCCGGCTAGCTTCGAGCTGCACTCAATGCTTATCTCAATGGCTTATGGCCAGCTACTACTTACCAGAATTGCTTGCTTTTGGGCTAGGCCTGAAGCGCGGAGTCCACTTAACGCAGCCAATGGGTCCACTAACTATAAAATATAGCCAATCTATTTGAGATTTCTAAACAAAAATTGACTTAAAGCTGCTTTGTATTTATATTTAAAAAATTGTAAAGTTCTTTCAGTAGTAAATAAATTGTAATTAAATTTTTACGTAATTTTTTTATTTTTTCTAAAACCACACCTATATTTTAAGGGGGCTCTAGTCAGTTGATAGATCTAGATACTTTCAGTATTATAGCTTGAAATAAAAAAATAATTTATTAATAGCCAAGTATCTTTGATATATGTATAAATTTATATAGACAATATATATGCAGCAATTTCTTAAAAACTCTAGGCAATTCAGAGCTAAAATTTATTAGAAAATATATGGCAATATAGTCATGGCTAAATTTTACAAAAGCTTTAGTTCATATAAATAAAATTTCAAAAGATTTCTTTTATTCAGAAATATAGATTGCAAAAAGAATTTATCAAACAGTAAGAAATTTGTGTCGAAAAGATTTCATTAAATATTTTTTAGTTTTTAGCTCAAATATATATCTTTAAAAATTCTTAAATTTTGTATAATCCTTTTGCTGTGTTGGCCCAATTTTACTAATGACTAATTGTTTAGTCAAAATCTTTAAAATTTATTAAGACTACCATAAATTCAATTTTCATCAAACTTTCGTATGTTTCTATTTCAGTTATATTTCATTAGAAATCATTACATTATTTTAAAACTTTTTTGCATTTGACTTTTAAATTTTATTATAATTGTAATTTAACTTAGACTTATACTATAAATATGTGGACAAACTTTTAAATTATAATTTTTTTATTATAATTGTAACTTAATTTAGACTTATAATATAAATATGTGAATATTCAGTCTGGAGTCAATGCACAGAACTTAAACCCGTCTGTTTAAAAAGGAGCATAGAATTTAAGCTCGGACTTATGATAACTTTACTATAATGTCTCATAAGCTCTCATGATGTCTAATGATACTTGACTATAAACTAAAAAGAAAAAACCCATTTGTTCTATGCAGTATCCTTTAAAATCTATACTCGTTGATAATCAAATGAGGATATGCGTGTTAGAGGCGAGCCATATCAGAAAATATGGCCACATTTTCATTGACAATGATTTTCACAAACTTCAGATTCATTCATTTATTGGCTGCAATGATATTAGCTCTCATTGATGGACGGAAAGTGGTTCATAATGAAGTTGCTGTGTTCTGTACCGTTGTGTTGATTGTGATTTGAAATTGAAATATAATAAATCACTAAAAATTTTATTTTATGCAATTAAAATCTGTAATCTTGCTATTGTTTGTGAGACCAAATCAAAATATAATCTGGCATATTTGTTGCAGTTGCTGTTTGTCTTATTGCCGCTAATGCCGCGTGGCAGGCCAGCTAAAAATGGGCATTAAATGCAAAATGAGGGTAACCACAACAGCAGCAGCAGCAACAACAACAACAACAATTTTCCACTTGACTTGAGCGTTGCATTTAGAAACAAGTGGGCAGCATTGAGGCTGGCCAAAGCATTTAGCCGAGGTGTCGCCCCGCAGGAGTCGCCAGCTTCCTTCTGTTTTCTTCTCATTCTTGTTGTTGTTTTTGTTGCGCGATCTGCCCACATTTTTACCTAAAAGGCGTCCGCAGCAGAGGCAGCGCCAAACTTGAAGCTGAACTCGAACCTGTTGCCTACTGAAATGTAAATCTTGATGGTAATTTTAATAGAAAAAGGCAACAAAACTCCGTTGCACGAGGCGTTGGGCAGGAGACGGGAGAGTGGGAGACGGGAGACGGGAGACGGGAGAGTGGAGAGGGGGGCAGTGTGGAAGGCGTGCTGGATGGTGGCAACAGACAAAAGGCGCTGGGCATACAAAACGTTGGCTAACTAAGCGCTGCCACGGGATAACACTCCAGCAACAGCAACAGCAGCAACAACAACAACAACAACATCATATCCCACACCCATGCGAAGCTAGGCAACACCTAATGTTTATTGTGCCATATAAATGGCAGCATTTGCAGTTAAGCAATGTCCGCTGCTGAACGCATTCCTTGGCCAAAGTGGCTGCAACTCAGGTACATTGGCCCAATCCTATCTAGCCTGGCCTAGCCAAGCGCTGGGCCGTCGCCCGCTGCGAGCTGCGAGCTGAGCGCTGTGAGCTGTGAGCTGGACAAACCAGATATTGATAACGGCTCTTCGATGCTGTTACTTTGGAGCCGCATTGCATTGGGCCCTGGTTTGTTGCGAAGAAGCGACGCGTCGCAGCGTTCGTTCGGCTATCATGCAACATTTGTTGTACACTCGCCGTGCCACGTATATCTGTGTGTATGTGTGTGTGTGTGCGTGTGTGTGTGTGTTTGTTGTTGTTTTTGTTTCTTTCTTGCGCTTGGGCTGTTTGTTTTCGTATGAAATTAAACGACGCGCACAGGTGCTTGGCTCTGGAACGAAGAAGACATTCGCTTCAGGTGCAGTTGAAGCTCTAGCTGCATTTTATTTGCAATTATTTTGTAGCGCACTTTATTCTGTTAGCCAGGGAGAGAGAGAGGGAGAGAGCGACAAAGAGAAAGAGAGACAGACACTGAGAGAAAGAGAGAGAGAGAGAGCGCGAAAGCTTTTATCAGCTAACTGGCCATCTTCGAGTGCGGCTTAGAAAAATTCTAATTTGACAGCGCAGCTGCGCGCCAGGCTGCACAGGGAACACCTCCTGGCCCCACACACACACACATACACACACACACCCATACACAAATGTCTAACCGGGCAGTGCCACAGCTACTGCCACCTTGCCCCCATCTGTGGCAATGTCGACCTGCCTGTCGCGCTGTTGGTGGCGCTGTTGGTGTTCATTACGCAAGAGGTTAATGCACCTATCCATCGCAGCCACTCGCACTTGGCCAGCTACTCGGCTCTGCTCTGCTCTGCCCTGCAGTCAAGGCATTAAATCAAGACGAACTTGTTCGCTAATTGGTGCCGCCGTCCATGCGGCGTCCATGTATGTGCCACTTAGGGACAACAAAAGTCAGGCAGCAGCTTGGCCTCTTCTACAACAAACTCATATCTTAAATTGAATTTGAATATGCCAAGAGGAGAGACACAACTGTACTTCAAATCTCCATTTCCTGCTGAGTTGAATAATGGGCAAAATCTAATTTTTGACCAATTGTAAAACTGAATTAAGCTGAGCCTGCAGAGCCATGGGAAAGAGTGCCTGCTTTAGACTCTGCTACCAATTAGATGTATTGCAAATAAAATGATTTGTTTTTCCTTAGGAAATTAAAGAAATAAATATATTAAATTCAATATATTTGATATAGCTCATAAAAATTAATTCTATTTTATTTTTATGTTTATTTATAAATTTTTTTTATAATGTTTTGTTTTTGTTTTTGGTGTATTTTTATAGTTTTTCATTTTGTCAAATTTTCTGTTTCATTTTTTCTGTTATGCTTTAAGTCTTTTACTATATAACTAGTACAATCTGCAACACTTAACTCCCATGAAATATTTTTGACACTTGTTCATAATTAGAATATTCTTAGAGTAAATAGCCTAAAAGCATGCAATAAAAATCTTTTCTAATTGTGTGAAATTTCCTTAATGGTTCTAAAAAGTGGCATCAAGTTTTTAGATTACAAAATTATAGGAGAAACTTGTTCCAAAATCCTCTTAACAAAGGGCTTGCCCTTAAAATAATTTTACTAAACATGTTGTAAAAGTATAAACTTTATGTTCAGATTCTTTACTCCAAAACATAACCCGAAAAAAAATATATAATCCAAAGTGAACTTTTATGAAACATAATCAAAATATCTAATCATTTTTTTCGAATCTTTATTCAATAATTCTATTGGGATATACTTTGTTAGGCATTTTATGTCTATTAAATATGTGGACTAGAAATGTTTAATACATGATGTCTAGCTTGTTCACTTCTTATGAAGAATCGGATACTCTGCACTGGGCAAAAAAAAAACTGAAATTTCTATATTTAAGCAATGTCATGTTGAAATTATTTTCGTATACAGCATTGCCGAATGAAATATTCTTCTGAAAAAAGTGTTAGATTTTAAAGCTTTTAGCCTTTGCTGTGAATCGAAAAATCAAAAAATAAACTCTTTTCAATTTTTACAACTACAATAATTAAGTAGATATATAACTCTTAGCCCTCTCTACAGAAAGACCTAATATAAGACATCAAAGTAAATTATATATAAAGTTTTTATTATTATATACTATGAACGACTAATTGCTTTAGTCAGTTGCTCTCGACTACCACATTATCTACTTTATTTAAATGCATAACAAGCATTTTTATTTGCTATACAAAATATTTGTTTGAGTTTCTTACAGCTGGAACTTAAATTAAATATTTTCGAATTAATTATTCAATATTAAATATGAATGAATCAAGCTCAAAGCAAATTGCATTGCCAAAATCGTTCCTAATTTTTGAATTAATTATTCATAATTATATATCAGCAAATTAAGCTCAGCTCAAATGGGAAGTTGCCTAAAATGTGCCCCAAATGTATTTTTATATAATTTAATACTATATGTATTCATGCTCCAAATGCCCAGACACATTGACTTAAACATGAAGATCTTATCGCTTCACAAAGCTTCACACAGATCTCAACAGGCAAAAGAAAAAATTAATTTCCCAATCAATTTAATGGTTTCTATTTTGTTAACGTCTCGAGCGCATTATTCATCTGAAAACTTCTTCAAATGAAGCGAAATACAAAGCCACAGACGCAGCTTCTCATCTAAAACTGTATCGCGTCATGGATTATGTAAGCACAGAAAAAACATGTTTTACCAAAAAATGAAGAAAACAAAACCAAAACTTAACAAAATACAACAACTAAATATGCAAAAACAAAGCTAAAAAAATCTAAGCTTTGCGAAATAGCAAAGGTCGTCAAGCAAATCAGCAACAACAACAACAACATAATAAAATACAAAAAATACAACAAAAAACATTTGGAAACGATAACGAAAACGCTTTTGAAGGCTGTTCTCATGCAGCGGCCCAAACCCGAGCAAATACATTAACTAAAATACATTAATTAAATAAAACAACAACAACAACAATAAAAGAATCACCAGATCGATGACTGCAACAAATGCTGAACAAATTTATTACAATTTGAGAAGAGGAAAAAACACAAGAAACCAAAAAGTTTGCAAAAATTAGCAAAAAAAAAGAAGAAAGAAACGCAACAAAAAATAAAAACTTCCGTATTTGCCAAACACATTATTGCCCATTGAAAATGCGAGCGTGAAGCTGGGGTATATTGGTGTAAGCAGACGTTTGTACGAGATAGAAATGATAGAGGAACGAATTCTCTGTTTATCTCTCTTTATGACTCTCTCTCTCTCTCTCTCTCTCTCGACTATATCTGCCTAGATCTTGAGAACTACAAACTTTTTATGACACGCCCAACTCGTTCCTATTTATAAATGCATATCAAACATAGATTATCATAGCACTTTACTTTCAGTTTCACACTATTTTTTTATGTCTGTCTGTCTTTCCCTCTAAATGATGTCTGCCTTAACCTTTAGAAACACATCCTCTTTATGACAAACACAAGTCTTACCAATATATAAATGAACATATATAAAAATAAATTATTATAGCATATCTCTTAGTTTAAGCTCTCTAAGGAAAACTCAACTTTATCATAGTTTCAGATTAGTAATCAGCATGGAACACAAGACACAGCTGTCAGATCAGACAAAACAACAGCTATAAATCTTTCAATTAACTAAAAAAAAATAATATAAAATATTTATACATAAACTAAGAACAATACCGGTATATTTCACCTTTTCAATTTCTTTATTATATTTTGGTTTATATAAAGTTTTGAAGAGGTTTTAGATAAAAGTATATAATACTAAACAAAGATTTTTTCTTAATATTCCAAGTACTTTCTATATCGAGAGATCTTCTGTAAATTTCTTCTTCTGACATATAGTATATAGAAGAAGATATTTGATTTTAATACATACATATATTCAAATAGATGTGTGCATAAAGAGCTTTACTTAATATTCCAAGGACTTTCATATAGAGAAATCTATTGTAAATTTATTCTTTTTGTCTTTCATATATATGCTTGTAAATAAGTATAGAACCAAATATCTTTTACTTTTTCTTCCCATAACTCTTTATTTATATGTATGTAGAACAATTTAAATATTCCCTCTTTATCAAAGGTTCATGTTTTCGATAGACATATTTATGATTTCTTTTTCTCACGTTCCTTTTTGATTATATATGTATAGACAAATAAATATGTCAAAAATAAAAAGGTGCTTCATTCTTCTTCAAGCTCATTCCTCTCATATATAACCTATTTCATTAAAATAGGTTTTTCATTGCAGAGATATAACTCAGGAATTTCATGAACTTTCTTCTGGTCTTCTGTAATCCCTTTCTCATCAATGTGATTTCATAATCTCTCGCCTTATTTAAGGTATCTGCTAGTCGATCATACCCAATTGCAGTTGGTTTTTTTGTTGTCGCTCTACGATATTTAACTATAAATTACGCGACGACCTGTCGTGGCATTAGGTGCAGCCTAGGGTCGAGGGGCGGCCCAGGTGGGTTGGGCGGGGCCACGGGGCGTCTGTTGAGGGCAGTGCGCATAATTTTGGCAAAGTTAACGAAGGTCTGGCACTCGGCAACGGCAACGGGGGCCCCCACTAGACCAGTTTTTAAATTACATGCAAAGCATTCAAAATGCAAACTAAAACATTTATTTTATTTGCTGCTGCTGCTGCTGTTGATGGTGCTGTTGTTGTTGTTGTTGTAGGTTTTTGGCGACGTGTCTTCCTGCGTTAATGCTTTGTTTGTGTGTGTGTATCAAATGTTAAACAAAATGCAAACAGCGCACCAAAAAATAAAAATAAATAAATAACTGAAATAAAACAAAAGCAATCAAAAGCAACAACAGCAACAACAATAGCAACAACTAAAATTTGTTTTCAAGGGCAAATGTGCGAATTTTTTCGAGTGTCTTTTTTTGTTTTTGTTGCCGCTGTCAACGTTGCAATGCGTCTTTGCTTCGAAATACACTAAAACTTAAGAGTATTTGGATTTTGGGGATTTAGCTTGTTAGTCCTTTATATATACCTTATTAAAATTGAATAACACTTACTCTAAGGTTACTCTGCTGCTCTTAAAATATCAATTAAATATATAATTTATTAGATTTTATTATTCCAAAAACTAAATTGGAAATAAATGAAATTAGCTGATATTAACAATTTTTTATTTTATGAAGACTTGTCATTATATTATTATATAATTTTCAAGACACTAAATTAGTAATTATTTTTTATAAAAATATTTTTTTCACTCATTTTAAGCAAATTACCAAAAAAAAAAAATTTGTTTGAAAATTTATCAAAAAATAAAAATTAAATATATATAACTTAACTTAATTTAAAACAAGTTATGATCCAAATTTTAAACTTCAATAATAATAAAAATAATAGCATAATTTATGTATATTCCGAATAGTATTTATACATATAATATATATCTCAAAATATTTCCTTGTAATACTTCGAGTCTAATGGGAATATAAAATGCTGACATGCAAAAGATATAAGCAAAATATAAAAGTAATTCTAAATACTTGCATATACACATCTTTAGCCTTTTTAGCATCTTTTGCCGATTATAGTGCATTTGTCAGTCGTCTAGTTATTAGGGCTCAACAGCAATTTCCAGTTGATTCTTATAAATGGTGCGGCGCCAAGCCCGAAATGCTTTGTTTTCTGAGTAAAAACTCAACTGAAGCGCTTTAGATTTATGCGCACAGGCAATTAAATTCATTAAACGAAATTTATGAGCAGCTCAAAATACTTGTGGGTGACATAATTGACGACTGCCCGGCCTGGCAGCATCTCGCAAAAGATCTGCAATTTCGCCCAAGTTGCTTCAGTAGCCACAGACTGCAGGAATTCAAATGCGTATAAACAATATCTTTATGTGGAATTTCGAATTGGGCTAAGTAAATTACGCACATTGAACTAAACCAAACAATGTGCATAAACAAAAAGAATCGAGCTAGTGGAATGTAATCAACTGCTTAATACTTGCTCGAAGACTAAAAGTGGAGATCCAATGATGAGATGAGAGATAAACAGCTCATCTCTATGGATACTTTGCTTTAATCTTTAATCTATCGTTTGAGTTTGACTAACTAAGCTTTTTGTATATGTCCCAGTTATTGTTCCCTCTTATGACGTTTTCTCTTATAGAAGAGTAGATATATATACATATGTATGTATATCAGGTCACGTTTATGTGTAAGATCTAATCTAGATCTAGACTATTTTTTGTCTATATCTCACGCACTTTGGTACGGGTTGCTTCTGTTTTTGAAGAGTATGTATATACAAATATTTAAGTTCTAGTCTCTTATATATATATATATATAAGATCTTATCGGTTATAAAAGTTTATTTCTCCATATGCCTTGATCTCAGTTCCTTCTTAAAAGGCTTCCTCTTTAAGAAGAGTATATAAGTTCAACTTTCTTTTATGTATGTATACATGTATATAAGATCTAATCTAGTATTAAACTATTATTGTCCATATGTCAATCCCTTTGGTAATTTGGTAATAAGAATTTCTCTCGGAAGCGTATTTAAATTTAAGTTCAAGTTCTTTTTAAGATCTCTCATAAGATCTTATCTGTTATGGAAGAATGTTTCACTACATGCCACGCCCCCAGTGGGTTTTGCCTCTGATCTATAAAAGATCTTCTGATTTAAGAGTATATATATAGTCATTTTCTGTGCTTCCACATGATTCAGATCCCTAACCAAAACCCAATATACCCCTTATCGCCTTGTTAGCAAGCATAAACACTTTGTAAGGCATAGGCTAACACGCATGTGCTCTTTATTTGTAGGCAAGACCCAAAATACAGCCGCAGCGTGTAATAATTTTATATATCTATAATCAAAATTTGAGGCGATAAAAACCATATTGTTTTCGGCTAGGTGTGCATATGGCGCCCTACTTTCGGTTGGGTTTTCACTAGCTAATCGGCTCTAGATATATATATATAAATTTTGGATATATGCAAATATACTTGGCATTAAAGTAACACACATAAATATCAGCTACTTTTTTTCGAGAAAATTTAGGGCAGCTCCAGGCGTTTATTTGTAAAACAAGTTGTTGTTGCTGCTGTTAGCTGAATAAAAGAAAACACATGTGTGCAAACTTTTACCAAATGCTAAATAAATACAAAAAATTAAATAGATGAAAAAAAAAAAGCTAAACACTATTTGCAAAATGTGCGAATCGCAAAAGAATTTTGGCCATATACAAAGCAGGAGCAAAGCGCGTTACGCATACGCAGCGTGCGCCCAAGAGAGAGATGACCTGCTTTGGCACCCTGCTTACGCCGAACAATAAACAACTCGGAGATTTTCAACTGCAATAATAGCAAACAAGTTTTCACTTTCGTTTTCATTTACACATTTATACATTTATCATATACAATAGTTGACTAACCAAAGAAAGAGACAGAGAGTGAGAGTGAGAGTGAGAGTGAGAGTGAGTGCATGATTGATAGCTCAGATAAGATATACGCAAATCGTTTTGCATTATTTATTGCTTTATCATGGCAACAGGTCAGCTGATAAGAACGCTTTTCAACTGTTGATGTGCTCGCTCATTGGTGTGAACAGAGCTTATTGGTTGTATTGCATGGGAGACCGGAGATAAGAGATTTGAAATGAATTGCATTAATCTTATGAAAACGATTTGAACGATTAGACGTTCACTATGTCATTCTGATTTCTTTTTTACAATATTAAATTAAAACAGATTTCAGATAAGACTCTTCAAATTTGAAGTACATTTATATAAGATCAACGTATAATCTTACATTAAAGATACACATAAAATATAGTGCAGTATTAAAATATTTTTATAAATTTGCCGCGCTCCCTGGTAGGGCCTCTGATCTATAGACTTTTTCTTTTAGAAGAGAATCCTGAAGTTATATTCACATTGATTCTAAAGATAAATATGCAGATATTAAGATTAGTGAGTAACGCCAATAGAGGACTAGTAAAATGTTAAAAGCTAAAAGCTACCTCCTCAATAAATTTAATAGATTTTATGTATGTATAATTCTGAAAGGACTAAGAAAAATCAGCATAGATTTTTGTGCTCGACAGCCTTAGAGTTATGATTATTAAGTATTAGCTCAAGTATCTCAAAGTATTATCATTCATTATTGGCCTTCTCTAAAGATAAGCCATTGGGCATGGTCAATGACCAAATTTCAAAGTTTCAAAACTCGAGTAACGAGTATTACGTAGTCAATTACGCCCGTTTGCCATATTCTAGCTTATTTATATTTCAGTGAGTCGACAATTTGCATGCATAAACGTATAAGTTAGCGATAATTAGAACTAAACTTTAGATACGAAAAGTAATTTTTACCATTTATAGCTTATGTAAAATGTTTATCAATTTATTTGGTAATATAATGAAATTCATTTAAAATTTAACTTTTATACTTCAATTTATATAGGGCTGAAAACCTTCATATATATGTTCTCCCTAATCTAAATCTCTCTCTTCTCCTGACAATCTTAAACATATCTAATACCGCTGAACTTTTTTTTTTTTTCTTAAATTAGCCAGCAATTGATGACCTCTTTTGCTTTTGTTAAACTGCAATCAAGGGTCTGCGTTGAGTTCTTGTTTCGAAAAGTAATTGAAAAAGCTAAGGAAAAATGTTCAAGTAAAATATTTGCTATCTGAGGAGTCGAAGCGCCGCCCAATAATAAATTTGGCAGCGGCATGCCCTTTTTTTTCAACGAGTCAGCTTCGTTGTTTTAATACCCTGTAGAGGCAATGAAAGAGGTTGGATTGATGAGTGATGAGTAACATATGACATAGGGGGACATAAAGAGGAGTTGATTTAGGTTGTTACTGGCAGAGTTTGTAGAGAAGAGTTTTAAATAAGTTAGTATAAATATTGGTAATAGAACTTTTAGCTTCATGAATGTCATAAAAAAACGTTATAAATAACAAATTTATTATTATTCTTATATACAAATATTAAGAAAAATTATTTATTGATGAAGTTAGGAAAAACAAAACAAAAAATAATAATAATAATAATAATATATAAAAAAATTCTGAAAATATTTTATATTATAAACTATGCCCAAAAGTTAAGCCAGAAAACATAAAGTTCTTCTAAATATGGAAACAATTCACAAATAAAACATCAGTTAACTTTGTTTTTGAATTACAGGGTAACTGTTAGTGTGCCTCCACTCCACTCTTAAATGTGTGTTTTAGCTGCTGGTTTGTTGGTAGCCGCTAGTTGGCTGCCTGGTATGGCCTGCTCTGGCCTGCCGTGGCCTGGCCCGACTTGGAGCTCTTCGCGAGCCACACAACAAATGCAAACAGGCAAAGTTTGTTTTGTCATTCGTTCGTTTGCAGCGCCAGCAGAAGCCAAGCAAAACGTTGCCAATGATTACGACAAATGCCGAAACGACCTTGCCAATTACTGTTTGCGGCACGCCCCCTTCCCCCCTTCCCCCCTTAGCCCACCTACGCCCCCGACCACAGACACACATGCTTACATATAGCCAAGAGCTAGCCGCAAAATTTGTACGTTTCGTCGCGCTGTTTGCGTATGCGTGGCGAATGCTCAGCTATGTGTGTGTGTGTGTGTGTGTGTGTATGTTTAACTAAGCAATGCTAAAGGTTAAATGCAAACCTTACAAATTATTGACGCTACACATTGCGCGCTCTTTAAAAGCCACAAAGAGCGCCCATTCAATCAAACCCCAAAAAAAAACATGCATTATTTTTATAGATACTTTTTATTTAAATGTATTTCACATAGCTTATATGCGAGCGTGTGTATGTGTGTGCGTGTGTATGTGTGTGTGTGCTTGCAAATAATTAGCGCAAATTTGACGCCAGTTGCTCAGCGCCGAGTGCGTGCGATCGCAGCGTTTGAGTACGTGTATCTATGAGATACAGCTGTGTATCTTTGCCTTCTTACATGAGAGTCGGCCGCAAAGAGAGTGTGAGAGAGAGTGCGATTGTGAATGGCTGAGCGCTAGAAAAAAGTGCGAGAGAGAGAGAGAGAGAGCGGGCGCGCGTGTAAGCGTGAGAGAAAGAAAGAGTGAGTGTGTGAGAGCCAGCGTTGAGCTTAGGCGCGCAAAATTTTTGCTGCTGTTTGTTGCTTTTGTTGTTGTTTTTTGGATAGTTGGTAAACGGGCGATCTATGCGCGCTTTTTTCTTTTCTTTTCTTTCTTTTTTGCTGTGGCATCTTTTGTGTGTGCTTTTCGCAAACTTTACGCACACAGCCGCTGCCCGGCCCCTTCTAGCGCTGGCAGAGGAGGCAACAGCGACAGCCACTTAAGAGCTCTAGCGCACATGTGCCGCAAGAACTGAATAGCACACTCACACACACACACACTCACAGAGAGAGAGATACACACACACACACAGCTGGGAAACCGGCATGTCAGGAAAGCTAGCGTAAGCGATCCCAGCCAAAGGCACGAAGCGCACTCGGACTTTGGTTCGGACTTAGTCTTAATCTAAGTCAATTCTAATGCATGCATGCAGACACTGCTCAGAGAGCGAGAGACATGTGCATGCTAGACCGAGAGAGAGATAGAAACAGAGAGAGAGAGAGAGAGAGAGAGAGAGAGAGAGGGCGGTAGAGGCAGCCTGAGAATGCGGAGAGCAATTGCAGTTTGCCAGCTTCAGCATTTGCCACATGCGGCGAACGACGACGACGACGACGCTCTCAGCTGCAACTGCGGCCACTGAGACGCTGCTGCTGTTGTTGCTGCTATTGTTGTTGTTGCTGCTGCTGAACGTGTTCTTTTTAGACTTTTAGCATTATTTGCAGCATTTGCAACGAACACTCGCTAAAAACAACTGCAACCGCAACGTTGTGGCACGCGTTTCTATCGCAACAAGAAATAATAAAAATAAAAATAACAAAAAAAAATAGAAAAAAATTAGACAACAAACTTAGTCTTAGACTAAAAGCCCGCAAGTGGCCTGAACTGTCAACAAGTGCTAAAAAATTATAAACATAGTGTCGGCTCAAATCGGTGCAATACATAAGATATAAATATCTCTAAAAAACATAAACAAAACCAAGGGAGCATGCAACATGTGTCGCGCAACTTTGAACTTTGAATGAGATCAGCGGCTATTTAAGCCAGGCAAACACATACACTTGAACACACACACACACACACACACACACACACACACTGGCAAAGTATGTGGGAGTTTCAAATTTTGGACTAACTAAAATACACAAAAGCTCTCGGGCTCTAGCTCTAGCTCGCTTCTGGGAAGCAATCGAGCAAGTTGCATTTTCCAGCGAAAAAAAAACTAAACTTTTTGGCGCTTAGTTCCGAGTGAAAACATTTGCATATGACGGCTTCTTTATGGGCACACTTTCCCACTAATGTAATGCTATATATCATTCGAAAAGAAAATAATTATATTCGAGTATAGATTTCGATAGAAAATCCAAGTGTGATAAGGCGAAAAGAACAAATGCAAATTGCGAATTTTTATGAATTGTGCGCTAAAACAACAAAAGCTGCAAAAGCACAAAAACACTGACTAGAGCCCCACAGGCACACCCCCTTTTCAAACAGCTGATGGGAGGCAGCGAAGCAGCAGCAGCAGCTCCAACAGATCCTCATCATATCCCAAAAGTATCTGTCAGTTCCTTTCAATTTCTAAACATGTGAGACGCACATTTTGCATGGTCTCCGCCAATTCCATGGAATTAAAATGATATGAGAGATTCAGACTGAGACTGAGACTGAGACTGAGACTTTTATATATAAATTATATATATATATATATTTTGGGGGGATGATGTTGTTTGAGCGCGCACAAAAAAAAAAAAAACGGAACAGCAAAAGAGACAAAACGAGACTTACACACACAGATGCAACACGAGGCAGATATAAAGCCAAAGATCGGGTACTAGGTTAGCAGGCAAAAAGAGGAATAGGAATAATAAAAAAAAAAAAAAACAACAACAACATACAAAATGCTCTTAAGCAGACGAGCGGCTGTCGCCGAAGAAATTCGCAAATTGCTCGTTTGAAAGCGAAAACCCAGCGTCAGATACACAGACAGTCACAGCTACAGATACAGCTCACAGATACAGATACAGATACAGATACAGATACAGGCAAAGCAGATCGCTGCTGTAAGCGCCTTCAAGGGTGAGACAACAGCAGCGACTGCGACGTCGACTGCGCTGTGTCGTGTCCAATATGCCCTTGATCGTAGCTGCTGCTGCTTAAAATGTCGCGACTGCGTAGCTGACAGCAGCAGCAGCAGCAGCGGCAGCGACTGCAGCAGAGACGGCAGCAGCAGCAGCAGCAGCAGCGGCGGCAAAGTATCTGTAAGCTTTGCCCGTCCCTTGCCGAGCCGTCCCAGCGCCGAATTTTGGCAACACACAAAAAAAAGGCAAATATATATACATACATTTATACATATATTATATATAATATATATATATATATATTTATATATATGTATTCGTATAAAGACAAGCATAAAGAGCGTTTGCCCGTCCGCCTTTAGATACTCGCATTTTTGCTCAGTTTTTGTTGTTGGTTGTGTTTTTTTTTTTTTTTTTTTGCGCTTTTGTGCTTTTAAATTATGTTATTTATTTTGTTTACTTGGGAATTGGGAATTGGCAAGGGTCTGTCGTACAGCCAGTCGGCGTTACGTGCTGCTGCGGTACGCTCTGCTTGATTTTTGTTTGCCACAAGAGCACACATATTACAAGCATGTGCAAAGTGTATCCGTATCCGTCAGAGATACAAGTCTAAGCTACTAATTAGCCAAACCGAACGCGCGCTCTTTCTCTCGCTCTCTAGTTAGACTATCACTCATTACCAGCCGCCCTATCTCTACCTCTCTCTCCCACTCTCCCACTCTCCCTCTCCCACTCTCTCGCTCCGTCTTTAACGAATTGTGTAATAATTTTTGCCAAAATGCCAGCAACAACAACAAATATTTCGCGTGTTCTTCACAGCTCATAAAATTTTTTAGTGCCGCTCGCGTAGGAAGTCGCACGTAGGCAAAGCCCGAACGTTAGAATGCGCGTGTGTATTCCAGATACAATAAGAAGATACAATACAACTAATTGATTGGTGCACAAATTGTTCAAAACTTAACCGTTACAAACTGCAGTGAACCCAAATAGAAAATAAACGAAAAAAACAACAGCAAATTACAAGAGTCTCAAATTATCCGAAAAATCAGATACTTTTTTGTTTTGTATCTCGAGCCGAGCCAAAGCATTGCCAATGTTATAAAAAAAAAAAAACATTGAATTGACAGCGTTTTCTTTGCGGAAATGACCAGGTGCGTGTTGGTACTTCAATTATATATTTTTTTAATATTTTACACATGTATTGTTATTTAAATATATAAAAATAAATTTTTTGAGAAATATGTGAATTGCAAAATATAATAGATAGACAAAACTTTCTAAAATAATTTACATATTCAGTAATTATTTGTATTAATTTTATCAATTTTTCGTATATATTATACTATATGGCGATACATATACATACATACATATGTGCACATATATCTACATATAAGCTATATGGGAACATTTAAATACATATCTAATAGATACTATATACATAATCCATAGATATTATCTATAATATAGACATATCTAATGGATACTATATACATAATATATAGATATAATCTATAACAGATATATATCTTATAGATACTATAAACAGAATTAATAGAGATTATCTATAACAGGTATATATCTTATAGATACTATATGCATATAGATATTATCTATGTATATATATATATATGTATAACTTTTTTTGGTCTATGTTAGCTTACGAACTTTTCAGCCCAATTGTTAGGAACAATTCATATTTTAGTCAATTTTATTCACAACTAACCTTAATGAATATACATTTTGATTTATTTATTATACAAAAAGAAGGTCGATAATACTACAAGTGTGCTTACAACATAGCCAACAGAAATGCAAGGAATAAAATTTTTCCTTATTAAAGTCTATTTAAGGCTATCACGAATTTTCCATATAGAAATTTATGAAAATTAATTTAATATGCTTTTATATTATCATTGAAGTATTTTGAAGAATTTATATGTGTTACTCCAACTAATGTTAGATATATAAAATACATGCATATATTTATTCATATATATACATATATGTATATAATTGCAAAAACTTGCTAATGGTAGCTGTAAAAAGTGTAGGAGTTGCCAATTTTAAACGCCTCCAGTAGGCGTAATATATATAATTTCCGATTAATCTATAATGAAGGTCAACTAACTCAATTAACACATTTTCGGGCTCTAACTTTTGGGCTACAGAAGATAGTTATGGCTTATATACAGCTACGTAAGCTTGATATTTGATTTGGCTGGCGAATAAATATTGTAAATTTACAAAAGCAAAAATTTGCAGACATTCAAACGGAGTGTCATTAAAGGGCACTATGCTCAAAACCAATATACTCTTTTCACTTCGTGCAAACTCTTTAATCTTTATAGACGTCGAAATGTCTTTTATTTTTATTTAAATGTATATATTAGAGATGGTATAAAAAGCCAAAAAAATTTTATACCAATATAAATTAAGTAATGAATCAACTCAATAACTATCTAATATTTAAGATGATCTAAAAAATATCTCATTCAATGCCTTTTGGAGTGTAAAATTCTTATATCATATAATTTTGAGAATATAATAAACAAAAGTCAAGTTTGTTTTGATGTCTGTTTGCTAACTCATGCTTATAGCCACATGAACTTCCCTATGTACTCATATTTAGATTCAAATTGAAATTAATTTGATATTGTTCTTAATTGATATATGTAATAGTAACTGTGTTTATGATAACTATTTCTCTAGCTACTATAATAATTATATATAAATAATTTTTATTTATACAAACATCTGTGTTTGTAAAAGTTTTTTATCTTTAGCTAAGGTAGCAATGATAGAGACAGATAGATCCTATGAGAACTTTTACAGTCTCCATTTTGATATCCCTTCCTCACCCTTCAGTACTTTTCTAACAAACATCTTATAACAAAATAATATCAATCAGTATTTTAATTTATACTAAATCACATATTAATCAAATTAAATAAAAAACTTAAACAACGATTTTCAATGCTGGTCAATTATAGTTGCATTGGCCAACTTAGCTGGCCCGCATCTAGTTTCTAGCGCCCAGTTGGATGTCAATTGAGCGCAGCTCCAACTTGGGTGGGGTTTGAGCTGAGCTGAGCTGAGTGGGGCTCTGAAAGTCGTCTGCCCGCGCCCAGCTGCTCGAAGCTGTTGCCAAATCAATTCCAATTTAGTCAAGGACAAATTGGCTTTAACTGGGGCTCAACTGGGCGACGTCATCAATGGCAAAAATAGATGAAATAGTAAACAAAATATTAAGTATACGCAATGCTAATTGAATTATTTGAATTGTTGCACCTACAACTGCAGATGCTTAATATAGTTGTTGCAATTGTTGTTGCTCTTGTCAGAGTTGTTGTCACTGTTTATGTAACAGATATTTTGACAGCTTTGGCTAAGCCGGCGTGGGCGCAGGCGTGCCAATTGCTCTTGTGGGTGGCAGCAACATCAACAGCAGCAACAGCAACATTTACTTCATTCTCTAATCAATGCAAATGCACATTTTTGGTCAATTGTGCGCGAAATGTAATTTATAACATTTAACAATATGCGAATGCCTATTTGTTTTTGTTAGTTTAAACAAATGACAGTACGCTATAGCAATAAAATAGCTAATGATGTCATCCTGCAGCTGGCTCGATTGCTGCTGCTGTTGCTGTTGCTGCTGTTGCTGCTGCTGCTGCTGCTGTGACAGACACCCGGGGTCAGGTTAAAGTTGAATCATTTGTTTGTTAAGCAAACACGATTTTTCTTTTAGCACACATTTTCGATATTGCCTGCTAATTAATTGAAAGCCATTTTATCGCAGACACAAAAGCCGACTGGCCATCAATATCACACAACAACAACAACAGCAACAGCAACTGTTGCTATTATTATTATTACGTTATAGTGCAACAATGGGCATAAATTGGGGGCAATATGCGCAGCGAAGATCGCCTCGGTGGCAGCTTCTAACTGCGCTTTTTGTTAGCATTTCAAACACGCCCACAAAACAAAAAGCGGACAAAAAAAAAAAAAGAGCAAAAATAACTGGCACAGGCTTCGCCCCGACAAAGTCCTCCAACGAAACAAAAGCGAAAACAATAGCAACAACAACAACAGACATAACAATAAGTAAAAGTGTTTGACGTGGCAGATACCCTGTAATTAGGGCGTTGTTTTTATGTCGGAATATCGGAATTATATAAGAGAATAAAGGAATAGCTTTTATAGGCTTATCTGAATATCAGATATAAAGTCTTATGAAGTCGTCTGCTGATTTCGTTTTGGAATATTTACTACACTCTGATAGGTAAGAATAGAGAAAAGAAATGCATAAAAATAGACATATAAATATATGAGTATATAGACAGTTGGATTGAGAGATGTTAGTTAGAAAGATAGATAGATAGACAGATAGACAGATAGACAGATAGATAGATAGATAGATAGACAGATAATAGATAGATAGATAAATAGATGGATAGATAGATATATAGATAAATAGATAGATGATAGATATATGAATAGATAGATAGATATATGGATACAGATAGATGATAGATAGAACAATTGATATATAGATGGTTATATAGATAGATAGGTAGATCGATACTGATAGATAGATGGATAGATAAATTCCATGGGTATTTCTGCTTAAGTATATATTTAGGAAAATAATTGTACAGAAAGCTCCAAATTATATTGCATAAAAAAGTTATTAAATAAGAAGGGTTCATCAAAAAACGTATCTAGATTCTTGTAAGACAAACTCTAGCTTATTAATCTTGTGAGCTTTTAAATGCGTTCTGAAATTAAAACTTTAGTATTGATTCTTATAGTGACTGCATATGATAACATCGATCAATAATCTATCGATTAATTATGATCGATTAGATTAGAGATATATATATCATATATATCAGAAGCTGCAATACTATTGCGAAATAGAAATAAATGTTGTATCGATGAATATCAGAATCCATAAAGCTATTGAAAAATAGATAATCCCAATAGCCCTATAGATTCCAATATTCATCAATAGAGCTTCTATCTCTGTTTCCCAAAAGTATTATAGCTGTCAATATTCATCAATGAAATATTTATCTTTATTCATACTTATGCATACATATGAATATAGCTTTCTCCAGGCAGATCTATATTCTACATATATATGCATATATTTTGTTTTACCCTATCCACAACACAGTTAATATACCCCATTAAGTCACATTTGCCACGGTTGTAGGGTATTCTAAAGCCAGACAACAGCTTGAGATTCTCTTTCTTCGTTTTGGCATTTTCAGTTTCGTTTTTTTTTTTTTTTTTTAGCTGTTTTGTGTTGGCCATCGCCTGCTGCCTGTTTGGCTGTTTGGCTGCTTAGCTGTTGGCCATAAGGCTAGTGGCTTACAACAAATAAACTGCTTTTAACCTTGAGCTGCGCGCGTTTAGTTTGTAAGTCACGTCTAAGTCGCCATCGCCGCTCAAAGGTTTGACAGTCGCCGATGACGCTGGCAGCGCAGCTAGCAGCGACGCTGGCAGCGCTCTTTTTGGCCACGGGCTGCGACGCGTCAAATTCGCTTTATTTCGTTTTTTGTTGTTGTTGTTGCCATTTTTGCAAATTTTTGGCGTGCTTCGTTTTTACCCTTTTGCCTTGTTCTTGTTGTCAAGTGTGTGCGTGTGTGTGTGTGAGTGTGTGTGTGTGTGTGTGTGTATCTATATATATATATAATTTTTTTGGGAACTTGTAAGCTGCGCCGCTTGACCAATTTGAGTTTTTAAGTTGAAGTTTTGCACGCCACGAAAAAGGTTAAAACATGTTTCTGAAGTAGGTTTTCCACTCGCTTCTAATGGCCTGCAACATTTAACTAGCTGAGGCTCAGCACCGAGGGGCAGCTTCGAGGTGTTAGCCAGCTCAGGTATGGCTTATGTAATGCCAGGTAAATTAAAAATAAAAAAAAACAAAAGACAAAAAGTAGAAATACAAAACTAAACTGCCTATTCGTGCGAAATACATTAAAATGTCTTATATCAGGGCTAACATGATTTTTATCACATTGCAAAATATTATAAAGGGGCTCGGTTCATTGCGTAACATATTTAGGGTACAGTTTACAAGGGTATACAGAGCTGTACGTGTGTTGGGAGATATACAAATGTACTTTGGAGAAAAATATTTATGAGATTAGAAATTGAAATAATATTAATAATAGAAATTAGCAAACAAAATAATTCTAATCTACTAAATAGCTCATAAATTTCATATATAAGATCTTTTTTAAAATCCTGATCACAGTCATATGTATCTAAAGATCTCACAAACGTATACTTCAAGCCGTACCCTGATATGAAATCTTAATTAAAATCCTATATCCTATATTAAAGATCATACAAAAACTTTTCCCAGCACGTTGTTTTGTATTTCGATCCAAACCTTACACAGCTTAATATTTAATTGACAAAAATATCTAAAATAAAAATTTCTTTACCTAATAATGGGAATTCCGAATAACTAATCGAGACTAAAAGGAGATAATTAAATGGAAAATAAGTAGAAATAATAATAATAATGATATGCTTGTCAATTTCTGAGTTTCAGACACTTGAGCCTACATAAGTGTTTGGCTATCTGAAACGTGCTCTTATACAGATAACAAATATACGAAAAATGCCGTTATGAAAAATCTTTTTACCGTTGCCTTATCAATTGTTTAATTACAAAATAAAAAAGTTTTTAAAACAATTTTTAACGTTTACATTTAGCGAAACACGCGCGCTTCCATTTGTTTAATCCACATCATTAATCGCCTCACAAACGCACACATACAAACACACGCACACACAAACATAACAAGCTGCCAAAAAAAGTTACACACACGCACACACACAAGCGCACAGAGCGATAGCGAATCTACTATAGTGGATGAGCAAGTAAGGAACAGAAAGAGAGCGAGAGAGGGAGAGGGAGAGCTAGAGCGCGTATGAAGCGAAGCAATAAAATGTGCATTTGTATTGGTTTGGCTTTGGTAAAAATTCAACAAATACACATCAATAAAAAATTAAAAGAGCACAACAAATATAGAAACGAGCAGCAGCAGTAGAAGCAACAGCAATAATAAAATTTAACAGCAAAAAATTAATATAAACATTTTGATGTAGTTGTTAGTGGCCCATGCACACACACTCACACACACACACACATACGCATATTGTTGCTGTTTGCTATTTCGGGTTTTTTTTAAGTGTATTCAGTTACACACACACACACATAGCCTTTTGTGTGCATGTGTGTGAACTTTAAATTAGAAGAAACACGATGGCAGCAACAACAACAGCTGCCCATGCGAGTAGACCCTAATAAATTTCGCATACTTTGCGAATTTATGCTGAGACACAACAACAGCCACAACGACAGTTGTTCGCTGCTAAGCAGCGACAGTGGCTGCGACAGCGGCAGAGGTAGTGGCAGTGGCAGCAGCAGCCAAGCCCAAACTGACAAGCAACAACAACAAAGCCGTCGCTTCGTCTAATGGCGTCGCAGTTGGCGTAGACGTTGACTGCATCTGACAGCGTTGGCGTCGCTGCCATCGCTTCGGCTGCTCATTTGGCGATTTTGGTGATCTTCTTTTGCTTCGCTTAGTATTCAAGGACAAGTGTGACTGGAGTCTCTGCCTGCTTTTGCCTGCCTGCACAGTTACTGCTCCGGCTCGGAATGGATCTGATGTGGATCTACTCTCTGTCTCTCCCTCTCTCTGTCTCGCTTTTTACTCTTCTCTTGCTTTACTTTATCTTATGCTTTGTTAAAATGTTTATGCTAAGATGAATTAGCTTTAGATAGGCTGGCTGCAGCAAATACAGTTGTACGTAAATTGCTGCTGCGGCTGCGGCTGCTGCTGCTGCAGATGTTGATTTGAAAAATCGAGCTGTATTTATTTCTACAAATTCATTAACTGTAAAATAAACATGATGTAATCTATACTTCAGAGTTCAACCCAGTTTTGCACTTTCTTATCAAGCAGCGCTGATTACTAAAACGCTTTAGATATGAATAAGCATGAATGAATGACCGGAAAGTCCAATATACATACATACACATAAATACGCATACATACTTATGTTAAGTATGTGTGTATTTTTATAATAGTTAGTAAAGCCCTCTATATCTATGTACTATATATCAATAAAATACTATATGTTTGTATGTTTGCACGTATCAGAGGCAATTTGCAGTTAAAGAAATTTAGAGCTGACCCATAAATATTGTTTGTATTAGACTACGAAATACCCTGTACAATGGATGTAAGCATATGACATCATACATGCTGTGACATAGGAAAAAAACAGTTATGCATTTTTGTTCATTACTGCTTATACCTAACCAGTTTTCGCTGTTAATTGGCTTTAGCGCCATCTCGCTCTGGCCTTTCCACACACTCTCCTCCATTAGCATAGGGTATGCTGCAACCAGACATATGCACAAAGTGAACAATTTTGATTTCTCCTTTGCTCTTTTCTTGGCTCGACTCTCTTCGACTGTCTGTCAGCTTGTGAGTGTGCCTTTTTTTCTTGTTTTTTTTTTTCCATTTTGCTTACTTTTTTATTCGCTCTTTTTTTCGGTGCGCTTAATTTTTGCATGCACGTTTCGGCGCTGACCTTGAAATTTTTTCTTTTGCTTTTGCTTTTGTGTTTTGTTTGCTGCTTTTGTTGCCTTTGCTGTCGCTGTCGCTGCTGCTGCTGCGCCGCTGCCGCTGCCGCTGCTGATACGTTACTTTGGTTGTTTATTTTTTTTATTTTTATGTTTTGTTTATTTAAATTGTATATTTTTTATAAATTACGTTACTTCAAGCTGAAAAGGAAGTAATAATGAAAACAACAACAATAGCAATATTATAATTATTTATTCTACATATGCATTTCAATTTAATTTTTTAAATTTTATTTTTGTTTAATTTTTGTGTGACTTTTAATGAGTATGTCTAAAACCGGCGTTAATCAGGTGGCATTTAATCCACCAAATTGGACTAGCAATTATTTTCAAATATATACATACATATAATTTTTAACGTTGTTTCAAATTAACTTTTTCTTTTAGTAGCTCATTTCATTGTGATTTGTGATATAATTTATGGGGGGCTACTAAGTTTTATGAGTGATATAGAGTATAAAATTGCATGCATACATATGTATTTTGATGTGTATATATGTATGTATGTATGTCATTGGTCATTGTTTATAGAAAAGCATGTTAAAGGGCACGTTTGAAATTGTGCTATCAAGATTCAAAGTATAGATACGCAGTTTATGTGACTTTCCGTCTAAATAATAATGGGCAATCAGAAAATTTCTAAATAATATTGCCAAATCAGGAAAAGAAATTTTGTTTTATTATTATTTTTATATCAGGTAAACAGTCTATAATATAATATATAATAATAATAAGAATACTACAATTTCTGCATCTCCCAGGTCAAGCTTGTTAACTATAGAATATATATAGAAATCTTTCTATAGTTATAAATCTTACTTGCAGCGAAATTTCAGAGCTGAACTTCCTGCCTGAAGTTTTAGTTCACTTCGTTCTATTTCGTTAAGTACATTTCTCGTTCTTAAGATTTGATTTATATGTTTTCGTTCCACTAAGATATTTATGAGAAGTCATGTTTGTATACAAGTTTTATTAAAAAAAACTTTAGATCTGAAGCTAAACTTTAGAAATTCAAAAAATTATATAATTTTTATTTCCTAAATATTTTTTAATTTCTTAAGGAAATTTAAGCTGTGGTTCTGGTCTATTATAGCTCTCAGGACATGTTCTAAACATTATAGAACAAAAATCTTCCTTATTCATTAGATATTTTATTTTTTAGGCAAATTTTATTTGTTTTTTTTTTCATTTCTACTATAGCCCATATCTCAGGATATGTTCTACATCGAAGTGATGTGCAGCCCTGAGAATTGGAATTAAAAATGCAATTTGTCATCACAATTTTGACAGTCAGCTAGTTGGCTACTTAATTAATTTAAATGACTTTGATTATCTGTTGTTTTCGTGTTCTATTCCTGGCATATATACATACTTGTATGTATATGTATATATGTGTATATATATTTACATATTTATATAGTATATTTTTTTCATATGTAAGATGTTTTTATCGTTGCCTTTTTGCAGCTCATTAAAAATTGTCGCCAACTTTTGCACCTGTCGCATCGCTTGCCACCTTCAAACAATTTTACTGACAATGCGGCCAAATGGCAGCTACACACACACACACGCACACACGCACACACACACACACTGATACACACACACTCACACACAAACTATCTGTAAATTGAAATTGAAAGTGTCAGCTTTTAGTTTTTGTCTTTGTAAATTTGTAGACAACTTTTTGCCTTTTGGCCAGTATTTAATTTAGTTTTTAATTTTCACTCATGTATGTGTGTGAGTGTGTATATCTTTCGTTTTGTATTTATTTTTATGCGTGCTTTCGCATTACTTGTGCACATTTCGTACACGCATTTTTTGTGGTTATTAATTTGACCCAATTTCGCTGACAGTTGAAAAGTCGGCAAAATATTGTCGTTGGTCTCAAAAAATAATATATATATATATATAAAAAAAAACTTTTGGGCTATCTATAACAAGCAGAGAACTTGCCTTAAGAGCATACCCTGTACTGAAATATAATGAGAGAGTATGAGAGAAGAGAAGAATCAATTGAGCAGCTGAAGCTATGAAGAGTCTCACACTGGAATATTTAGACAGAGTATATGATTGTTTCTTTATTATGAAATTGTTATAATATACATGAAAATTAGAAAATTGATATATATATAACTGGCTATTTTACAGTTTTTATTATATTATATAAGATTTTGTAGGGATTTTTGGCTAGTGGGAAATCAAAGTGCGCTACCATCTTTGATTTTTCCACCAAAGATAATACTATCTGCCAATTATATTAGTTTTTCTCAATAAAGATCAATTTTGTTGTATACATACAAAACTTGGTAACTCTGGTTGCCAACTTGAGTGAGATATTCACAATTTCATTTGAGTGCGCTATCCTGATGACGCAAACATTTTCCGTAAAGCTTTTTTCAAAATATAAAAGTAAACCTGATGAAATGATAGAAAGCTCAGTTTTTTTTATTTAAAGCAGTATTATACAGAGCTCAATAGAAAAAAATGTTTCGCACTCTAGCTCTTATATTATAGAAAATATTCAACATTGAGGAAGAACATGAATAGTGCGCTATCCTGATGACGATTTTGTGTTTTATAAGCTTTCTTTTCAAAATATTTAAAAAATATTTGCTGATATGATAGGAAGCTCAGTTTTTTTATTTTTAGCAGAATAAAACAGAGTAAAATAGAAAAAATGTTTGGAGCTCTACAATATAAAATATATATATATTCATCATGAAGTGCGCTTTACTGATGAGCTATTAATTTCATTTCATTTTCATTTGTAGCAAGAGTTTTTCATTTATCCATCGTTCATTATTAGCTAAATTCTATAACTAATTAAAGTCTTTAAATAATATTAACTTAATATCTCAGCAGTCAGCTCTTTCCTTTAACCGAAGATACAATATTTTATTGAACTCTTTCCCCTGTGCAATCGTAAGATTCTCTATAAAAACACTTTCAAAATCCCACCTTTCCACCTGCCTTTACATAGTATCTCATCTGTTAGTGCCTGGCCCATCACTTACCCAACAATTTGTTTTGATTTGTGTCTCTTGTGCTGCATATTTTGTGTAATAGTTTTGCTGTAAGATGGCATAGAGTCATCTCAAGGCATTTGGCTAATTTGTCAAATGCAAAACTCAAGCCGCTGGCCAGCTTCATTATCCTCAATGACAGTTGTGTGACAGACGCTGTGACAGCGCTTTCCGCATTATTAGCTCGAGTGAGCGTTGAAAGCGCGACAGCTAAATAGATGCCAATTTGCAATTGGAGCGCTATGGGCAAGATGAAAGCACTCCAAATGCAATGCAGCTGTTAATTCTGTCAATTATGCCAGCTGTCAATTGTGTGTGAGTTGTGTGCGTCAATTGTTGTTGAACATGGACGCGAATGATGTGCTAATAATTTATTTTAATTAGTCAAACTGAGTGTGAGAGAGAGAGAGAGAGAGAGAAAGAGGGAGGGGGAGAGATAAACAGAGCAAGAGTAAGTTGAGCTGTTACACGCTGCGTATGATTAATTTGTGCATTGCGCATACGCCGCGTAACCTGCTCAAATATAAACAAACAAATAGAATTTGCACTGCTATTCATCTTACATAGAAACTGCAGCACGTCGCCACCAATTACAATTTAAATACATCAGCAACAACAAAATTAAGTTGTCCCAACTAAGCGACTAAGTGCCTGAAACTTGGCAAACGCCTGCAATATTTCGCTTGACAGAACGAGTGCAGAAAGCGAAGGCGTTGCAAGTTGCAAGTTGCCCAATAGGCCGCACGTCTGCCTGCCGCCAGCCTCCCTCTTCCGCTCCCGCTCTTTCACTCTCCCCATCTCACACTCTCAGCTCGTTTCTTTAAATAATCACATTCTCGTCAAATGCATACAACATGTTGGCCATTTAATTGCTGCTCTGCACTGGAGCCCACGCAACTGGCCGGCCATACAGTCAGACAGAGAGAGAGTGAGAGAGAGAGAGAGAGAGAGAGAGAGAGAGAGAATTGGCCAAAGCTGCCTCCCATAAACATGCACAAATTATGTCTTATTAAGTGTGAAGTGTGCTGGCCCCCAACTTTATCTAGCCACTTGGCTTCATTTGTCATTCCCATTTGCCCAGTCGCTGCAAATTATGCATAAAGTCAAATATTAAAATAAATAAAATACAAAAAATATATGTGTAACAAAAAATTAAGTAAACACATTGCAATCGGACTGCACTGACTGCATGATGCGAGCTTAAGATTAGAAAATATAAATATAAGTAAATTGAAATAATTATGCTGTTGATATTTCGAATAGGGTTGAGAGTGCAGAGATCTATGAGAGAGCTATAGAGAACTACTATTCCTTCAATGAATATTGCTATTAGTACTACTAAACTACTACGATTTGTTCTACTACTGTACTACTACTACATACTACTGTACTAATACTACATACTACGATTTGTACTACTACTACTGGATCAAGGTCTACTACTTCTACAAATACTCCTAATATTTCAAGGACTACTACTTCTACTACTACTACATACTACTGTATCCAGGTCTACTACTTCTACAAATACTCCTAATATTTCAAGGACTACTACTTCTACTACTACTACATACTACTGTATCAAGGTCTACTACTTCTACTATTACTCCTACTATTTCAAGGACTACTACTTCTACTACAACTACTACAGCTGTAACAAGGTCTACTACTCCTACTATTACTCCTACTATTTCAAGGACTACTCTTCTACTACTACTCCTACTATTTCAAGGACTAGTCTTCTACTACTTCATTATTTCAAGGACTACTACTTCTACTACTACTCCTACTAATTTAAGGACTACTCTTCTGCTACTACATTATTTCAAAGACTACTCTTCTGCTACTACATTATTTCAAAGACTACTCTTCTGCTACTACATTATTTCAAAGATTACTCTTCTGCTACTACATTATTTCAAGGACTACTACTGCTACTACTACTACTTCTTTTACTACTACTGCT
Organism: Drosophila hamatofila; assembly: GCA_035045345.1. Classification (NCBI taxonomy): domain Eukaryota; kingdom Metazoa; phylum Arthropoda; class Insecta; order Diptera; family Drosophilidae; genus Drosophila; species Drosophila hamatofila. The sequence goes on along the minus strand of JAWNPA010000020.1, from coordinate 4,755,006 downwards.
ACTACTAGTACTACTATTACTACTACGGCTGCTGCTAGTACTACTATTACTACGACTGCTATTAATACTACTACTACTATTACTACTAGTGATATTAATACTACTACTAATATTACTACTACTGCTACCACTACTACTACTATTACTACAAATATTACTACTACTGCTACTACTACTACTACTATTTATACTACGCTTACTATTTCTTGTTCTTCTACTGCAAGTTGTAATACTTCTACTACAATTTCCAGTAATATATATATAATATATATTATATATATTTGTAGTGTAAGCTCCCCACCTTTTACGCGCCCTGAACCACAGCCACCTAGACGTTCATTGCACAAACCCAATATGCTCTCTTCACTTCAAAAGCAAGCATTTAAGAACAAGTCTTGTAAAGTACAGGCAAACATATGCATATATCCATCTGTAACACATATATATATATATGTATATATCTATAACTATATGAAGTAGTTGAGGTCTTTCAGTTGCCATTCCAAAACATTTGCTTGTTAATTGCGCCGGAAGTGCCGTCATCAAATTATTATTTTGTTTATTTCTGTTCATTCCATATTCTTTTCTTTCATTTTTGTTGCTGCATTATTATTATTATTATTTATTTTGTTTTATGCGCGCACATTTATTTCATTTGCTTGTTGTTAATGCTTTTTTGCGCTGGCCAATTAAATGCGACGGCTGCTGTTGTGTTGTGTGTGGTCAAGAAATCAGATAAATATTTGAATATTACTTTATGGGCCCTACGCTGGCGCATATAAATCTTTCACGCCCATGAATCACACACTATATATAATTGTCTATATATATACGTATGTGTGTGTGTGTGCTTATGTGGATGCGCTCAGACATTCCCCGACAACTTTGCATAATCCTCGACGTTGTCAACTTAGCGCTGCCTTTTGTGATATGCCACAGACTGGGCGTGTTTGCATGCGTCTGGACACTTTCGTATCTAAATTAATTGAGTCATGCCAGACATATATATGCATATACATATGTATGTGTGTGTGTGTTTGTGAGTCAGTCAAGCCAAAATTCCTGCGCTTTGGTTAGCCAGCTTACAACTGCAACTTGTGGCAGCAGAAATTGCTAACAGCGTGAAAATGTGGCCAATCTGCAAGCTCTGCGCATCAAAGCAACGCAATGCGTGCAACCGCCACACAAAGTCGAAGACGAAGCAGAAGTAGAAGCAGAAGCTGATGTTGAACGTAGCCAAGGCAACGTGCGGCGCAAAGGGCAAAGCGAGAAAGTTGGCTTTATTTGCGGTGTTTTGCTTAAGATTTGCGTTAAGCTTGGACTGATAACAAAGTCATGAGAGAGTGATAGAGTAGGTTAGGAATGACTAGAAGATACCCTGTTGTTGTTGTTGACACTGATACTACGAATTGTTGTAGCAAATATGTACTTGAGCTTAAAACGAAGCAGATACTAGTACATATATACATACATGATGTAGACTAGGCTAGACATGCATAGATTATAACCTGGTTTTGTTTACACTAATTTTACCAATTGTAGTAAATATATATTTAATCTGTATCGCTTTAAAATTAATTATATATTTGCTATATTATTAAATATATATAATATTAAATATTTAAAATATATATTTACTACAGGGTATCTTCTTGTCATTCCTATTGTTGTTTACACTGATTCTACATGTGTAGGGTTGGCGTTGCAGATAAAAAAGACCGGCTTGGAATTTCCTTGTCTTTTATTCGAGGGTGTAAAATGTATAATGAAGTAGTGTACATATAGCAAGTGTCTAGAAAGTATATAGTGTAATATATATACAAAGTGTGTCGAAGTATTTTGAACCAGTAGGAGAACTGGTGTTGGAGTTATGCTATTAACAGAATGCTGTTAATAGCATAGCATGGCGATGTGCGGGAGGAGCAATTCTTGTTAATGGAATCTGGCATTAACATACTCCCCCCCCTTGCAAGGATTGCAAATTATGGCGTCGCGCTCGAAGCTGGAGACCTCGTGGTGTTGGGAGCGCGACGTTCGCCGTAGGAGGAATGCTGACGACCTTATGTCGGATCAAGGACGTCAGCGGAGTGGTGACCGCCTCTTTAGGAGTCGAGGCGGAGTGACGTGGTGATCCCTGGAGATGCAGGAGCGTGTGGTGATCATGACCACACGTTTTGCACCGTCCCTTGCTGCGGCAGGATTGCCCGGAGTGCTCGTGAGCCAAGCAGTTCGCGCAGTACTTATGTGTAAGTACCGCGCGCATCCGTTCTTCCTCTGGAAGGCCCAGAAAGCGCCGGCATTTTCGGAGGCCGTGGGCTCCTCTGCACACGCGGCACTGGAAGGAATTGATACCGGGTGGCTTGCTGCTTGGTATTTTCACCTGGAAGATCGAATGATTAGGAGGGTGAATAGCTTGCTCGCCGAGGAGGACACCTCGCGTGTTGGCAGCCAGATACGTTTGGACGTTGGACATAACTTGAGTCGGAGTCGGAGTCGCAGCAGCGCTCTGATGACTATAGTCCCTATGGAGTAGGGTGTTATGTCGACCATTGCACTTAAAACAGTTGTGCGTACTGGTACACTTTCGTAACTGGTGACCCTTAGCGAAGCAGTTTAGGCAAAGCTTCTTTGATTTGATATATGCCTCTCGTTCATGGATAGATAGTTGAAGAAACCGAGGGCAACATCGGATTGGATGGTTCTCTTTTAAACACAGATCGCACATTGTGATCTTCGTGTCCACTTGCGTTGTGAAGGAGTTGACTTGTTTGAAGGAAGCGGGGTTCGCGGATCTCGGAATTGAGATTGGAACTATTGGAACAGAACGATCACCTTCCATAGCCTCGAGAGCAAGAGCACGCTCGCTAAGGAAGTGACTTACGTCCTGCCAGACTGGGATTTCTGTTTTCTTTGTCAGTGAGTGCTCCCAGAGAGATCGAGTGTGTTCCGGCAATTTGGATGTGCACACGAACACAAGGATACAGTCCCAATTCTCCGTAGAGATTTGAGCATGCTCGATTGCAGTGATACACCTTTGAATGGTGCCATGCAACTCTCTGAGAGCCGAGCCTGACTCCTTGGTGACTTTTGAGAGGCTGAGCAGGATTTTAAGCTGGCTGTTGACTAACAGCCGCTTATTCTCGAACCGATCACACAAGGAGACCCAAGCCGCTGCAAAGCCGTCGTTTGTGAGAGGATACTCTGCGACTAGTGCGTTTGCATCGCCTGCTGTTTTGGAATTGAGGTGGAATAGCTTTTCCACCGGAGTCAAGCGCGGATTTTGGATGTAAATGGCAGTAAAAAGGTCTCGGAATGTTGGCCAGCGCAAGTAGTCGCCGTGGAACACTTCTGTGTCAACAGGTGGAAGGCGACAGCCTCCAGAGGAGGCGAAAGGTACGGACACGGGGGCGGTCGGCGCACGCGTTGCTGAAATGGCGTTGATCTGCTTGCTTAACTGTGCTGTACACCGTTCATAAACAGTGTAGCATTGGTCGAATTTCGTCTCCAATGCTTCAACTTCTCCACTACCCGCCCCTTGGCTAAACGCTTTGGAACACGCTTCATATTGCTGTTCCGATTTCTCCCACAGCACCTTGACCCGATCCCGTCGGATTTCTAGGGCTTGGAGTTGAGCTGCCGGAGTGGAGCCAATATCCTCAGCGTAGTCAATGCGGGACTCAAACTTGATGAGCCTATCCGCAGCCGAGATGAAATCGGAAAGCACCATTCTTGGTATCGGACTGGTGGGCCTTGCTGTGGATCGAGTTGTGATCGGACTACGTTTGAACGTGGGGATCTGCGGTTTCCCGGACGGAATTGGAGATGCAGAAGCACTGCGCTTGATCAAACGCGAAGCGGGCACACTTAGTTGCGCTCGGCTAGAACGATCGGACATGTGGGTAGTTTATTGAACTCCAAAACAAAACAGACCAACAAAAGAAGAAAAAAGTATTAAATCAACTTAATCAGGATAAATTAAGTTGTAATAAAAGAATTGTTTACTTGGAATAAGTAAACAAACGAAAGGAACAAGAAAATGAATTAGCTCGATTAGAATAAATCGAAATATTGTTGGGTGCTAGTTTATTTAAAAAAAATAAATAAACAAACAAAGCAAGAAAAATATTTAATTAACTTAACTAGGATAAGTTAAGTCGAATAAATAAAAAAGAATTGTTTACTTGGAGTAAGTAAACAAGGAAAAAAAGAAAAAATTTAATTAATTCAATTAGAGTAAATTGAATATTTTGATAGTTTATTTAAGTAAAATAAATAAACAGGCAAAGGAAGAAAATATTTAATTTACTTAATTAGGATAAATTAAGTCGAATAAATAAATAAAGAATTGTTTACTTGAAGTAAGTAAACGAAGAAAAATGAATAATTTTATTTATAAAAGGTCACTGAATATTCGTGCAATGAACGATGAACATAGACTATCGGCACGGAATTGTGGCGGCTGTCGACGAATGTCGCTATCGATAGTTCTGTGGATTTTTGCTGAAGTGCGATCACCGTCGCTTGGTCACGGATTAATGAATTAAATAATTATATTTATTTTATTTTAAGTGTTGTGAATATATATGTGGAATAGTTGAATATAAGTTTATGTGTTAACTTCGCTGCTGCGCTCGCTGTGCATTGGTATGGATATATTTATACATACATATGTGTGCATACATGCAGATGATCAGCTGGTTAGCACATAAACAATCAAAACAAGTAGAGAAAAAGTGGAAAATAAAAATAATTAAAAAAAACAACAAATAAGAGTTTTTATTTTTATTTATAATTTTGATTAAATTATATTGTATATATGGTATGGAGTATGTATGCACAATTATGTACATATGTATGTGTATTCATATAGGAAAGTAGTGTATGTATGTAAATGCAGTAGAATAACTAAATTTACATGATCGGACTACTGAGAGTGTGGAGGTGACTTTACTACAAACACAAAGGATATTGTGTATTGTATTTTGAGTAGAACGAAAAGGTCGGAATAACATACATATATTTATGTGGAATTGTATGTATGTATGTATGTCGGTACAGCGGACTTGGAGGTTAAATACATACATATATGGATGTATGTAAGTATGTTTATAGATCTGCTTGTGCAGGGAAAGTAATTGCACAGCTTATTACGTATCTAAATATATAAGGATATATATATGTAGATACGTGTGAGACAACTTGCACAATTAGTACACATTCCTATGTATTGCGGAAATGGCGGACAGTAAGTGCCGGTATATGTACCAATGTGTGCGAGTTGCAGCGGAGAAAGAAAAACCAAAGTAACTTATCTGAACGCCTGTGAATCGCTGGTGAGTGCGGTGGGTGTTGGATGCAGAGTATATCCGGCTCGAAGGACCAAAATGTGTAGGGTTGGCGTTGCAGATAAAAAAGACCGGCTTGGAATTTCCTTGTCTTTTATTCGAGGGTGTAAAATGTATAATGAAGTAGTGTACATATAGCAAGTGTCTAGAAAGTATATAGTGTAATATATATACAAAGTGTGTCGAAGTATTTTGAACCAGTAGGAGAACTGGTGTTGGAGTTATGCTATTAACAGAATGCTGTTAATAGCATAGCATGGCGATGTGCGGGAGGAGCAATTCTTGTTAATGGAATCTGGCATTAACACTACAAATTGTAGCAAATGTATATTTAATCTATATAGCTTTTAGATTAAATATATATTAATATATACACACATATATATATATATATATATATATATAAACATGATTCTTCTTCTTCTTGAAGTCTATTGAAAATATTTTGCTTAATAGCAGCGCCCTTCAATTTCTTTGTTCATTCATTTATTTATTCATTTTCAGCTCATTTTTATAAGAGCAAATTTTATATATGAAAGCATTTTATTTTTGCAACTTTTTAGAGAAATGAGAAAATTATTCAAAAAGTAAAGAGCTCTATACTTTTTAATACTTTTGTAGCACCCAAAATGTGCAAAAATCCCCTCAGTTGACTGAAATGTATTGAGTATATTTTTATTGATTTTTTTTTAAATTCAAAAAGTTTTTAGAGATCTCAATGAAACTCAAAATTCGTTTGGAATAGAACAACTGAGATTGCAATATTGTTACTCCCTTATACTTATACTCTTATACTTACACACTTATAGTTATACCTGTGCTCTTATACCTATACTTTTATACTTATACTGATCAATGCGATCAAATCAGCCCTTAAACCAACAAGGCTAGTTCGCTTAACCCCAAGCGTTTAGTCCATTTGAATGTCTGTCCATTAAAAATTACAAAAAAAGCAATGAAATTCCATAAAGAATAATATCTACAAATTGTACTTCATCTCTTAACAAGACTCAAAAGACTAAAATTATTTATTATACATTTCATATCTTTTGTGTTTATTTTTTTGAAATTATATATATATATTTAATATTTTTTATTTTTATTCAGCTTCATTCAACAAACAAAAAAACTCTCCTACTAAAACCCTAACCTAGGCCAACATTTAATACATTTTGCCCGGCCTAAGCTCAGCAAACAAATTCCAAGCAAAAGTAAAATGAAATGAATAATAAAAAGCTTTTTGACTTTTAGTAAGCGTAATTAATGCGTCTGTAACAACAACAACAACTTTGCAGCATTTTTTTTTTTTTACTCAAGGCTGAGTTTCTTGTAAAGAAAGAAAAAAATAAATTGAAAAAAAAAAAATCCATTTCGCATGCGTCAAACAAACAGCAAAACTGTAAAATGTGCCTGCCTACCTATTAGGTATTCAAATGCTTACAACGCGAACAACTTGTGACTGTATATATGGCATATATAGCATATATATATATATATATATATATATATATATATATATATATATAGATATGTGGAGGCGCCTAGCGGTAGGTGAGGGGTACTCGAAGAGTTGCTACGCTACGACGAACGCCCTTTACCTTGCTGACACACATTTTATGCTAAATAGCCGACGGGCAGAAACGGACGTGATTGTTGTTGTTGTTGTTGTTGTTAGTGTTGTTGTTGTTGTTGCTTTCATTTGTGCTGGTTATATCAGTGGGTCTAGTGAATCTGTTGTCTTCGACCCACTAATTTGGCAATCAACTAAACGGTGTAGAGTTGTTGTTGTATTTGTTGTTGTTGTTTTTGTCTTTTTGCTTTTCGCATTTGTTTTTAACCTTCAAAGTAGCAGCAGCAACAACAACAACAACAACAACAACCACGTAGTACATTTACATGTGAGCTGAGCAACAACAACAACAGAGAATTGAGGCGAAGGTGTAGGCATATTTACATATAGTAATAAAAAAACGCTAGGTGTTTTAATGTAAATTCAAGCCTTTCTGATTTTTAATAACACAAACTCATTCTTTGATTTGTTTAATAATATTAAATATATAATCATTTCAATGGGTTATGGCTATAAAGTATGGCTATATAAAGTAGATTTTTATCAAATCTAAATCTAACTATGCTCTTGCACATAATAATTTACACCAAGCAACAAAAAGTAAAGTTTTGAAAGAATTCTATTTATAAGCTTCAGACTTTAGCTTAAGAGCTGTTCATAAACGTGTTCGTTCACAGTTTACTTTAAATTGTAAAATGATTAGGAGAAAATATCATTTATACCACGGAAATGTGAAAGACTAATATAAAAATAATTAAAAATAACAGAAAAATGTATTTTTTCATTTACCTACAATATTTTTGTATTATGTATTGAAACAATTTCGATTTTCAATTCATTTCCGGCTTATAAATTTAGAGGCTAGCTAACAGAAATTGTTCTAAACTCTAAAGCGATTCAAAAAAGTTTTCAATCAGACCTTTAAAAAAAATATATAAAATATTATTACATTATTTGGACTGCATATTTTACAAAATTTTTTGTCCAAAAAAAAACTGCTGAATAAAAATTTGCGTAACTGTTAATTAGAACAATTGAAGAAAAAAAACTGAAAACAAATCAAAAGTATCAATTTTTTTTTTTTTTTTGTTCTTTCTCCGTATTTGCATTCATGTAATTAATTCTTTTTGGTGCCACGTTAAAATTCGCTTACAAGCGCCAACAAACTTGGCCCAAAACACACAAAAAATTGAAAAGTAACTGAAATTAAGTGAAAAAAATTGAATTTTTGCTGATTTGTTTAAACAAAAAGCCGTAAAAAATGACAAAAAGTGAAGCAAACAAAAAAACCAACTTCAACTTTTGTTGACGCAGCTGCTGCAGGGCTGGGGGCAGCGCAGGGGGCTGGTGCTGTGGCCAAGGGGCGGAACGGGGCCGAGGTGCAGTGTGGAGTCAGTTGGCTTACAATGTTGCAGCCGTTGGCGCCAACGTCGACGGGAAGACAGCCCCCGGCGAAGGTCTACGCAAGCGCCAGCTACGTTAGCACAAAATCCAAACAGAATACTGAATACAAATAAAAGTAAAAATAAAACTAAAAACAACAACAATAAAAACAACAATAAATAATTATACCACGACACTAAAGTGCTGTAATGCGTCGCTTAGTTTCCCATTTACAGCCGAGCAATTTTTTCGTTAACACTTTTTTTTTTTTGGCCCAAAACAGTTTTACGACTTTTGAGCTGTGCCTGTGTTGGGGGTCTGCAGCTGAACAAATTGGCAGCAAAGCAATACAGTAGACACTCAATAGAGCGGAAAATATGGCGGATTATGCAGACGATTGATATGAAGTTCTCATGGCAAAAGCTTGAATATATTATATTTATATAATGTTTTTATTAAATTTATTGAACAATTTCTTTTCTCTGTCACTTTTTCTCTAGCTACTCAAAGTACTTCAAGTACAGTCGTAAATTAATATGAGTGAGAAACTTTTATTTAGATAAAACGCTGATACTGATTTCTCTCTCACTGTCTCTCTCTGTCTCTCACTCTCACTGTCTCAATATCTCGATCTCTGTCTCTCTCACTCTATCACTCTTTCTGTTTCTTTGTCTCTATTTCTCTCTCTCTCTCTTTCTCTCTCTCTCTATCTCTCTCTCTCTCTCTCTCTCTCTCTCTCTGTCAGTCTCCCACTCCTACTGTCTCAGCCTTTCGCTCTCTGTCTCTCTTAATCTATATCTCTCTCTTCCTCATTCTCTTCCTCTCTTTCTCTCTCTCTATCTTTCACCACACTTTGCCTCTCTCTCTCTCTCCTTATGTGCGTATACTCCTTCACGAAGTAATAAGAGTATATTGGTTTCATGGTTTATTGTTCGCCTAGCTGACTCATAACACTGTCTTTTAAAGCTCTAAAGGCACTTGGTACTTTACTATATTGTATTCAAGCATAGCACCTGTATAGATACAGATATTGGGGGTGTGGCTAGAATATAGTTTAATAGCTAGAAAACCAAAATATGACAGCTGGATTGCTGTTTACCTATGCCAAAAATAAAGCTTAAGTTATGTATAAAGATAGACTCGTTTATAGCTTAGACCAGTCAGTTTTGCTCATGAATAATTATCGTAGGCATGTCACTTACGAAGGCATGTCAAATCACAAAATATTTATATTTCTATACAATTTTTCATTCGATAAACTTGATCGCGTATTCCGCATGGCATTCTTGCTTTTAGCTAACTTCCCTTAAAAACTTGCAGTATTACTCAGAGTCCAGTTGCCACTCAATAAAACAGACAATTTGGCAAGCATAGATTTATCATTTTAAAGACAAACACGCCCCAGAGCTCTGTTTAGCATAAAGCTCGATCGAGATATTTTTCAAACATATTTTAAATAGTTTGTAATTTGGCAAAAAATGTTAACAGTTGTTTTATTTTTTTTTGGAGCTCATTCAGTTGTGTTTGGCAAACAAGTTTTGTATTATATTATTCTGTTTCTTTTTTTTTTAATTTTGATATGCAGCTTGACTAAGCCAAAAACTAGAAGTCGACCCGCTTCTCGGTTCGGTTACCGGATTGCCATTTGGCTGCGTTTTGGCCGCCGCGTTGCATGCGCGTGTTCTAATGCGAAATTAATTCAGCTGGTTTTCTGGAATCGTCTTTGTGTTTCAGTTTCTTCACTTTTTTGGTAGATCTTCTGAATAATTTAAAGAGTGGCAAAAGGGGTATAATGTTTTTGGGGATTGTGTACGTAGAAGATAAAAGGAGGAAGGATTGAAGACTTAAAGTAGAAATGTTGTTATAGTTGCTTTACTCGTCTGCCTAAAGGTCTGTCTATCTATTTGTATGAAATCTTTGATCTAAAAGAACTAAAGACTTAAGGGAACTACTTTCAAATCAAATTTACTTTAGATTATCATTAATATTTTCCATATGTATTGAAATCGATTGTAATCGATAACAAACTTGAGTATAACTGAAGTATTTGAAGATCTACAGCTATCTAAATATCTTCAAATACTCTTTTAAAATAGACACAGTGCAACTGTCTCGCTCTCTCTCACTCTCTTTTATTTTTTCCCCATTCCAGGATATCTCCTAATCGTTCGCTTATTTAAATCTGAGTTTTATTGCTGTTGCTTGCGAAAAAAAAACTAACAGAAAAACCAAAAAAAAAAAGTAATACAAAAATTCTAAAGCTAATTTTACTACTAGTTAGTTGGTTAGTTAGTCGCAGCTGCTGTTGCTCTTGCTGCAGCTAACTGGTTTTCTAACTTCTTAGCCAAATATGGCGGCATTTTTTTTGAGGTTTATGTCTTGTTATGCGCTCGACTGTCGTTAATGAACGAAGGTCAGTTTTATGCCGGTTCATTCTTTCGGTTCACAGCGAATACCTAAACAAATATATGGTTTTTAATGGTTTCAATTGCGAAATTCTGTGAATTGTCAAAGAAAACAAAATAAAAATGAAAATAAATATAAATATATAAAAATAATTAAAAATAAAATCAAATATGAAATGTATAAAAATTGCTGGCATATATATGTGTTATATATTTGTATATTTATTTAGTATACATAAATAACTTTTAGAGGTTTGAGTTATGTTTTTTGAGGAGCTCTCAAAGCTTTTCAATTATATTTCATTTTGTGATTCAATATCAATAATATAGTTAATATTAGAAGATATTAAAACCAATTTTCTAAATCTTTATCTCTAGCATAGACCATCTATCCACCTTTAGCTTCAGAAATTGCTCAAGCAAAGGCCTCAGTCGATTTTTCTATATTCTCTTAACACATAGCATGAATTTAATTTAATTCAATATAAGTTCTAAGAAATGTTTATTATCTTTAAAAAAAAAATTCTAAAATTTTTAGAATATTAACATATGTTTTGGGTTTTGTTTACGGTTTAAAAAACTTTTTTTTGGTTCAAATTAATTCAAGTCTGAACTGCAAATTCAATTTTGCAGAAATATGAAAAATCAGACATAATTTTCTTTGTAAGTTTATCTAACTCTTATCTTTTTATCATACCAGAATCTATCATATACATATGCACATAGGTTCGGCTCACATTTACATTAATCTATTTACATATTGGTTCAACTTAAAGCCTCCACCATCATTGCCATGATATTGTTGCTTTATTCTCCCACTAAATTTAATTTAAATTGATTTGATTTCTTTTCAATCTTAATAATTTTACTTCCGTTTCACTTCATAGTGAATATTAAAATCCGTATTTTGTACCGGTTCACTTCATAATCCGAATTCAATTAACCGTATACCCTAATCAGATTAGGCTACCAAGTCAGCTGTGTCAAGATCTTAATAAAGTAGAACCAACGAACGATTCATATCTGACCACGCCCCTTTGCCCATCTGCCCAGCCCGCAGAGTTATGGATATACATACATGTATATGTATGGGCAAGCGGAAAGCTCAGCGAGCCACGCCCCAATGCGGTGGATTGCGCCTCATGTGAAATGCAAACAGGCAATTAAATGGCGTTGCAAAAGGCGCAAAAGCTTGCAATGTGCCACAGTTGCAGTTGCAGTTCCAGTTGCAGTTGAAGTTGCAGTTGTTGTTGCACTTGCCCAGGCCAACGATCGACTATATGGGTGTGTGTACGTGTGTGTGTGTGTGTGTGTGTGTGTGTGTGTGTATATGCTATGCTGCGCATGCGTCCAGTTTTTACAGTTTTATTAACTGCATTTTTATCTAGCTGCAGCCAAACAACTTGCAGCAAGCTGCACGAACTGGCTCTCAGACTCGGCGCATTGAGCGGAAAAAACATAGCCCAGGTTTTTGCTGGTTGTTGTTGTTGTTGCTCGTATCGCACGAAATACCCTTTTGGCCAAGAATTCACTGGCTGGCTGGCTGGCTGACTGGCTGGCTAAAAGGTACCACAGAGCAGGCAGAGAGAGAGAGAGAGAAGGAAGCTGCCGCACTTGCCTCAAACCAGTTGAGCGCCAAGCAGCGTCTAACTGTTCACGACGTCGGCCAGTTGGGGCAAGTGCAGTCCGTTGCATCTCTTGGCTTATTACTTATAGAATTTATTTGGCCAACAAACACGACCGACCGACTTGTCTTGGCCAACAACAACAACAACAACAACAGCAACAAAAAATAGAATAAAATAATGATAACTGCTGAATCGTAAAAAAAAGGTTGTGCATTTTTTATAACTACTGCCATTTGGCAATGCCCAGGAGCAGCCAGCAGCGGAAATTGTTTGTCCTACTATACATATACAGATATATATATATATATATATATATATATAAATATACCTATATATAAGTATATCTATTGAAGCTTGCTGTTTGTTCTTGTTGCTTGTAATAGAGTTAGCTTTGCCTGAAGCACGGGTTCTGTTCTCCTTATAGGGGCAATCAGCCAACATCGACAACTTGGCTGCAATTCAGGTTGCAGCTACTGCTGCCGCTGCTGCTGCTGTTGCTGTTGCAGTTGCAGTTGCAGTTACCGTTGCAATTGCATATTTACACAGGAATGTCAACTATTTCCTTTTCATAATTTACCAAGACAGGTTTTGTTTGCATTTTTTCTTTCCTTCATGCTCTTTGATTGATGCGCCAAACAATAAAGCTTTTCAGCTTTGGCTATTAATTAATTAGGTAAGCAAGCTGCTTAGCCACAGTTCGTCGCACACACACACACAGATATATATATATGTATATATATATGCTTAGCTAAAGTGCTTGCTTGCCACAAATCCGCGCTACCGTAACATTCAAAAGTCAATATTGAAACGTGGGGCAGTTGCAAGCAAACACCCAGCCAGCCAGCTAGCCAGCCAGCCAGCCAAGACCTGCTGTCACAGACACTTACACAGCAAACACACTCACACACACACTCAAACATACACACACCTACCACACCAGCAGCTCCTTTGGCAGTTGACTTTTGGCACCTAGTGTGTTTGTGTTGCTTGTTTGCTGCAATTGTTTTCACAGTTTGTGGAATTTCGCACGGCAATTTGTGACGTCACGTTTATTTGAATACGCTTACACACATATATACTATATATTTTGGATATATATATATATTGAAGTGATGACCTTTGTATTTTTTTGGCATCACAGTTATATAACGCTCTTAATTAGTAGCCAACGCAAACTGTTGATAAATATAAACTATTCAAATTTGTTGATAAATAAATGGATTTACATAAAATTAACAAATTATATATATGGCCTCGACATCTTGATTGGTTTATTGTGATGGCCCAGTGCTCTGATCCCCTTTCTTATAGCTGTTTACCTCAAAAATAATCGAATATCATAATTTGACTTTAGTTTATTGAAAAGCATTGAGAGTAAGTTCTACAGAATCTACACAGTTTATAATATATATACCAGACCCATTCCAATAGCCATCATCATTTTCATTGTCTTTATCAGTATCAAAGAGATGGATAGTGTCATAGTGATTTCTGTTCTCACTTCTTCCAATTCCAGTCGTTATGTTGTTATCATTATCATATTCACTCGCATTACTTTTCCAACACTTATGTAAATCGATGAGCCAAATTCATTTGCTTAACTATAGCCATAACGCTGAACGCAAACTTGGCCATCTATAGATTGACGGTGATTTAACATTAATCCAAATTTATTTTCATATTAAACTTCACTTATCTACCCACCTGAATATTGCTGTTCAATGATATGGCAAAAATGCCGCCAGCTTTAAAGACAATCGGCTGTTGCAGGTTGTGCATGAAAAACTTAAGTGTCGATTTATATTTGGGTTCAGCGTCAATCCAGTGGGAATGACATAAAACGTTCGATAGTTCGTCACAATCTTCGGCCAATAGATCGCACAGATAGCAAAAGGGAAAGGTCTCAACTATGACAGCAATGGCAAACATGATCGCAGAAATTGCCCGAAATAATCCAGAGAAATATAGCACATTGACCATAGTCAAACCCAAATCGATTCCGATCAGCAGAAACTGTATGAAAATGGTCCGTGAAATAACTGGTCGCATTTCGTTACTACACCTGAGATGAGAAGTTGATAGAAAAATATATTATATATAATATAAAAAGACTTACTGTATTATTAATTTGTGATAAATAATGTTGAAGACCAGCTCCTCGTAATTCTCTGCTTCTGTTCGTTGAGGATCAGTGCGTAGCTTGCGAATATGATCCTTCACAACACCAATATGACCTCGATAATTTACTGCCCACACAATCGTATATGTGTCAGCAATTAAAACTATTGTCGCTATTAAGAGCATCACAAAACTTTCAAAGATCGTCTGCACCCAAACTCTTCCAATACCATTGCGCCAATCAAAGATCGGATTGTAGAACAGCCAAGGTGGCTGTCCATTCGCCACTCCAACCCCGAAGACAGACACCGTATAGATCAGATAAAACGCAGCAATTATAAAAATTATGTAATTGGCCTTAGCGACAGCTGCGTGAATCCTCCTACGATCGCTATCGGTTTGTAGCCGCTCATCCAGATTATCTAACATCGATAATGACTCATGCATACGCTCCATATTGATGTACACAATAATATTCCTAATGGCTGCTCCGGATATGTTCAAATTTAGTGGGAGCAAAGACAGAAAGTCGCCAGGACTAAAGTTCTTTAAATTCACAATGAGACTTAGGCCCATAAGAAGCGGTCCACAAATCAATGGAATGTAGAAAACCAAACAAGTCCAGAGCAGGTATAAGTAACGTGCGATACCCTTCTCAGGTGGTAACCAGCCCATGAACTTCATAATTCGAAGCAAATAGGTGCAACCCTCTCTGGAACCAATTCGAGCCTCAAGCGGAGCTGGATAGATTAGTCTGAATATTCTGTTCATTGTAAATATCACTGAGGTCAAACCGAATTGGGCTTGGCTTTTATATGATTTAAGGATAACATTGGAATTGGCAGCAGCTGCTAAGGTGTCCATCACTTGCCATTGGCTGTATAATTATCAGTACCGAATTGGCGGGTCAGGAATGTCAATCAGAAACAAAAGGTGTTGCTCTCACATTGAATATGCTGCATGAGTACGTGGCCTTCTAGAGTGTTGGATTCGATTACGAATATATAAAGAATTCTTTGATACAGACAAAAAAAATAGCAATAGAAAATTAATATTGAGAGCATATGCTATTAGGATAGGCAATAATTGTAATAGCTATATTGACAAACTGCTCCATTAATTTTTGGTTTTTATAGCAAGTCAAATTGTTGAGTTATTGTTAAGCCTCAGAGATGCCTACTACTCTTTAAGGAAGTTATCTACAAGTAGAAGTATTTCAACAAGCGATTACCGGGTGCCTAATCGTAAGCAACTACTGAATTGATCTTTTCATTTGCGATTTTAAACATGGCATACATGTATACCACAAAATATTTAGTGTGGACTTTCCTGTAATGAATAGGGCTGAATATCTCCAGCTAGAGCACGCTTACATCTAATTTGTAGAATACAACAATGAGAAACACAAACTCACAGAAAGATTAATTCTACAAAATGAATATTTTATTTCATAAGCTACAATAATATTTGAGTCTTTGAATGATCAAAGTTCTTAAGCCGTTTATTTCCATAAGCATAATTGATTTTCATTATTATCATTATCATATACACTCACATTGTTTTTCCAGTATTTATTTAAATCGATTAGCCAAATTCATTTGCTGAACTATAGCCATAACACTGAACGCAAACTTGGCCACCTGTACATTGAGGCGATCAAAAATTAATTTTCATAATGAACTTCAATTATCTACTTACCTGAATATTACTGTTCAATGATATGGCAAAAATGCCGCCAGCTTTAAAGACAATCGGCTGTTGCAGGTTGTGCATGAAAAACTTAAGTGTCGATTTGTATTTGGGTTCAGCGTCAACCCAATGCGAATGACATAAAATATTCGATAGTTCGTCACAGTCGTTGGCCAATTGATCGCACAGATAGCAAAAGGGAAAGGTCTCTAATAATACAGCTGTGGCAAATATAATCGCAGAAACTGCCCGAAATAATCCAGAGAAATATAGTACATTGATTATAGTCAGTCCCAAATCGATTCCAATCAACAAAAACTGTATGAAAATGGTGTGCGACATAACTGGACGCATTAAGTTACAGCACCTGAGAAGAGAAGTTGAGCAATGAGAAGGATATAATATAAATAAAATACTCTTACTGTATTATTAGTTTGTGATAAATAATGTTGGAGACCAATTCATCGTAATTATCCACCTCTGACTGTTGAGGATCGGTGCGCAGCTTGCGAATATGTTCTTTCAACACATCGATATGAGCTCGAAAATTTACTAAGAGCACAATCGTATATGTGTCATTTATTAAACCTAGTGTCGTCACATATATTAACACAAGGTACTCAAAGATCGTCTGCAGCCAAAAGCTTCCAACACCATTACGCCAATCAAAGATCGGGTTGTAGATCAGCCAGGGTGGATGTCCATTCGCCACTCCGACCACGAAGACACCGTAAAAGAGTAATAAAGTTTGGCATATACAAAAAAGATGTAATTAGATCTAGCCACAGATGTATGAATCTTCCTACGATCGCTGTCACTTTTTAACCGCTCATCCAGATCATCTAGTACCGATAATGTCTCGTACAGACGCGTCTTATATACGTACAAGATAAAACTCTTAATGCACGCTCCAAGTACGTTTGTGTCTAGCGGCAGCAAAGTCAGAAATTCTCCAGGACTGAAATCCTTTAAATTCTCAATGAGCCCTCGAAACAAGCCAAACGGTCCATAAATCATTGGAAAGTAGAAAACGAAGCAAGTATAAAACATGTAAAAAAAACGGGGGATACCCTGCTGAGGTGGAATCCAGCCCATGAACTTCAGAGTCCGAAACAAATAGGTGCAACACTCTCTGGAGCGTATGCGAACCACTAGCGGAGCTGGATGAATTAGTCTGAATATTCTGGTCATTGTAAATGTCACTGAGGTCAAACCGAATTGTGGTTAGCTTTTATATTGGCAGCAGCTGCTAAGGTGTCCATCACTTGGCGTTGGCTGTATAATTATCAATACCGAATTGGCGGGTCAGGAATGTCAATCAAAAACAAAAGAAGTCGCTCCCACATCGAATATGCTGCAGGAGTGCGTGGCCTTCTGTTGGACTGGATTACAAATAAATAGAACTAAACATTTAATACAGTCAAAAAAAAAAAAAAATTAAAAAAAAACAAGTAAAAAAGCTCTAGTCGAGACTGCTCGACTACGAGATCCCCTGAACCCTTCCAGGAACTAATATTTTAATAATTCGTCGTTCCACTTCTACTTACACATGCACACACACATACACACATAAGCACGCACGTATAAACAGGCATGGGCTGCCATGTGAGCTTACTTTGAGAACTTAATTGTTTAATAACTTTTTTTGTAGACGAACAATCTTGATAAAACTTTCAGACCGTGATAATAACATTAAAATGTGTGTATGTATCAACTCACAAGTCTCTAGTATTTGAAATACGGTTTTTGCAAACTTGTAGGAAAGGGGGTGTTATGAGGGGTGGGGGGTGAAACATGACAAAAACCGAAAATTTTAAAAATACACATGATTCTACATTTTAAATTTGGAGACTCTATCTTCAAAGGTGTAGAAGATATAATTTTATAACTGATTTTCGATAAGGTTTTTTATCGATAACAAAAAAACAGAAGCAGTTATCGATTTTTAAAAATAAACTTGATCTGCGCGTGCAATATACGGACCTACAGTTTCAAATTTCAAGTCTCTAGCTCCTATATCTTCTGAAATCGACGCGTTCAAGCATACGGACAGACGGACAGACGGACAGACAGACAGACAGACGGACAGGGCTAGATCAACTTTTTTTGTCGCCCTGATCAAGAATATATATACTTTATGGGGTCTGCCACGCCTCCTTCTGCCTGTTACATACTTTTAACAAAACCATTATACCCTGATTTCCCATTTTCAATGGGTTCAGGGTATAAAAATATATATAAGATTCAAGCTATATAATATTAGGATAAGCACACAAGCAAGTGGAGGTTGTCTTCATTCATCTCGGAACTGCCTATTACTCTCTGAGTAAATTATCAACAAGTAGAAGTATTTCAACAAGCAATTTCCGGATGCCCACTCCCTGGACATGGGTTGAATACCACAAAAGTTAATCGCTTTAAATTTAATGTGAACGTTCCTCTCATGAATAAGGCTTAGTATCTCAAAATCTGGTACTCCCAGTTAGAGGACTCTTACTTAAAATTTGTAACCTACGTCGTCAATGTAAAAAAAAAAAAACGAAACTCCCATAAAAGTAATTCTACCAATTTTATGCTTTATTTTATGAGCTACAATAATAATTAATCTTTGAATCATAAAAAATGGTCATTGTCATTATCATTATCATTATCATTGTCATTGTCATTGTCATTGTCATTATCATTATCATTGTCATTGTCATTGTCATTGTCATTGTCATTGTCATTGTCATTGTCATTGTCATTGTCATTGTCATTGTCATTGTCATTGTCATTGTCATTGTCATTGTCATTGTCATTGTCATTGTCATTGTCATTGTCATTGTCATTGTCATTGTCATTGTCATTGTCATTGTCATTGTCATTGTCATTGTCATTGTCATTGTCATTGTCATTGTCATTGTCATTGTCATTGTCATTGTCATTGTCATTGTCATTGTCATTGTTCATTATTCACTCGTAATATTTTTTTAATACTTATTTAAATCGATTAGCCAAATTCATTTGCTTAACTATAGCCATAACACTGAAGGCAAACTTCGCCACCTGTAGATGGAAAGTGATTCAAAATTAACCAAAACTTATTTTTATATTGAACTTCAATTATCTACTTACCTGAATATTGCTATTCAATGATATGGCAAAAATACCGCCAGCCTTAAAAGCAATCGGCTGTTGCAGGTTGTGCATGAAAAATTTAAGTGTCGATTTATATTTGGGTTCAGCGTCAATCCAATAAGAATGACATAAGACATTCGATAGTTCCTCACAGTCTTTGGCCAATAGATCGCACAAATAGCAAAAGGGAAAGGTCTCCAACAAGACAGATAACGCAAATATGATCGCAGAAATTGCACGAAATAATCCAGAGAAATATAGCACATTTACCATAGTCATACCCAAATCGATTCCAATCAACAAAAACTGTATAAAAATTGTCTGCGAAATAACTGGACGCATTAAGTTACAGCACCTGAGAAGAGGAGTTGAGCAATAAAGTAGTTCATATAGAGTAAATGAACTTACTGTATTATTAGTTTGTGATAAATAATGTTAGAGAGCAAGTCATCGTAATTCTCTGCCTCTGTCTGTTGAGGATCGGTGCACAGCTTGCGAATATGTTCTTTCAACACATCGATATGAGCTCGAAAATTTACTAAGAGTACAATCGTATATGTATCACCAATTAAAGCTAGTGTTGTCACCAATAAGAACATTAGATACTCAAAGATCGTCTGCAGCCAAAAGCGTCCAACACCATCACGCCAATCAAACATCGGATTGTAGATCAGCCAGGGTGGATGTCCATTCGCCACTCCGACCACGAAGACAGACACCGTATAAGAGTAATAAAGTTTAGCATATACAAAAAATATGTAATTAGATCTAGCCACAGCTGTATGAATCTTCCTACGATCGCTGTCACTTTGTAGCCGTTCATCCAGATCATCTAGTATCGATAATGTCTCGTACATACGCGTCATGTATATGTACAAGATAAAACTCTTAATAGACACTCCGAGGACGTTTATATCGAGCGGCAACAGAGTCAGAAATTCTCCAGGACTAAAATCCTTTAAATTCACAATGAAACCTCGAAACAAGCCAAACGGTCCATAAATCAGTGGAAAGAAGTATACGAAGCAAGTATAAAGCATGTATAAGTAACGTGGGATACCCTGCTGAGGTGGAATCCAACCCATGAACTTCAGAGTCCGAAACAAATAGGTGCAACACTCTCTGGAGCGTATGCGAACCACTAGCGGAGCTGGATGAATTAGTCTGAATATTCTGGTCATTGTAAATGTCACTGAGGTCAAACCGAATTGTGGTTAGCTTTTATATTGGCAGCAGCTGCTAAGGTGTCCATCACTTGGCGTTGGCTGTATAATTATCAATACGGAATTGGCGGGGCAGGAATGTCAATCAAAAACAAAAGGTGTTGCTCTCACATTGAATATGCTGCATGAGTACGTGGGCTTCTACAAATATATAGAGACCTTCAATAATGTCAAAGAATATGAGAATTTCTCTATCTATAGAATCGATCGAATTACATTTTTCATCGTCTCCTTTGTATACCCTGAGCTTAGGAGTAGTAGGAGACGCGGCTGATAACATAAGGTATATATATCTTAAATATGTCGACGTATGTCACTGTAGTAAATCTGTACTCTACCTGGAATTTGCTAGTTGGGCACTTAAAGCTAGAGCGCTCTTCTTAATTTTAAACTCCATCAATTTATATGAATAATATGAAATGAAGACGGAATAATTAGCATGAAGGATAATTCTAGCTACAAAAATAATTGAAACTTTTGAATTATCATATTATTATATAATTTTTACAATAATTGATTTTCCACATTATTTGCATCGATTGGACAGATTCATTTGCTGCACTATGGTCATAACGCTGAATACGCTCTGCTGTAAGATTTTTAGCGGTAATCAGAAGACTAGCTCCGAAATTTGAATAGGTATAAAAAGATTGAAAAAGAAAGGTCATTGTAAGCGTCTTATTTGTTATTTATCATTGTAATCCCTCTTTTAAGCTTTTATCCCTCTTTCTTCTGACTTGATATCGCTGCAACCAAGCAATATTGCTTTAATTACCAAATTTCTATACTCTATACTCTCAATGTACTCAATCAAAAAATTCGATTAACAGAAAGAGAAACAACGCAAGTTAAGGGCTTATCAAGTAGGATAAATAGGTTCCATTTAAAGATTTTGATCAGAGATCAACCAATTTATCAGTTGGATTATCTATACTGATGGAGGTAATCCTTAAAATATATACTTTAAAGATTTTACAGTGATGTGTAATCCAACTGGACCATATGGTCCTCCTAATAAGGCGTGGCAAATGAGAACATTTTAAAATTGGAATTAACTACGCTCAGCAGTTGGTTAAGGCCAATTGTGAAATTCTTACTTAAAAACTATTCTAATTGAACTAAGATTTGCAAAAAGCCTGGAGGCACTTTGCGTTTGCAGTTGCTTATCTCTATGAAATTACTTGATTTATGATATATATTTAAAATATAATATAAAGTGTATATAAATATATGCTAGAGGCTGCTGTTCGAACTGGTGCTGGCAAATAGAATTGCCAGACATTTTGTAATTTGCACAGCTTTAACACGCAACTAAAAAACCTGGGCGTGAACATCGCACCTGGTACAGTAGTCTTAAGTAGTTGATGAACTCGTGATTGTCGAGCAAATACAAAATATACAAATAGCCATACAACTAGATAACTAGATGTGTAGCTTAGTTTTAAGTAGCTGAAAAAACTAAAAATATAACTGAATACAAATAATCAATAGAACTAATATAAGTCTGCATTCATATCAACTAATATAATTCAAATAAAAACAACATAATAATAATATAAAAACAATAAGAAAAGCATCTAAATACACATACTTTAGCGTGACTGTACAAAGATATGCATCGAACATATTAGCTCATTATCAGTATTATTTTTTTGATTTGATTATAATCATATTGTATTTTATTTAATAGACTTTTTAGTTATTCTTTTGGTCTACTTGTTGTATACATTTAACTAATATACATTTTTTTCTATTTTTAGGTAAGTCCATTTGAAGTGTGAAGCGTCTAACTTTGCTGAAAATCTGCAAATATATTTAAATACTTTTTGAAAATCAGGTAAAATAAAATACATTTACTATAATGATCATTATTTGACGACCACATCAAATTTTTAGTCTTAACAATGTGTTAACACTTTTTTGATTGTCTGTAAATATTCAACGTATTCTGTGTATGCAATTTGATAGGCGATTTGCAACTTGCCAAATTTTCAAAGTTTTTTTACTCTTTGCTTGTTAAGCAAATTGTCCGGCTCTTTGACAAGCTGTTAAATATTTGGCTATATATATCGCATCTATAATTTCTTATTTATATGACGATAAAAGAGATATTTGAAAGTCAGATTTTAATTTCTAATTCACTACAATACGTACAATGCCATATATAAGTTAAGTCCTCAACTTGCAGTTTAACTACCAGTTAAATATTTGACAATATTTCAAATTTTTTTTTTTTTAAGTTTACAGTTGATTTATATTTCAATAAAAAACAGTAAAACGCAAAAAGAAGCGGACATATATATTTTTAACATGCAGTATAACTTACTGCCATATATAAAAATTCAAATTTTCATAAAAACTTTTAGAAACCCGCCTAGCCTAAATTACTACAAATTGAATAGTATTTCCCAAGCCTTAAATCATTTCGCATTTCCATCCACATATTTTGAATATTTTACACAAGTGAAAACGCGGAATATACTATATAAATTTCACACCATCCGAATTTAAGCCGGATTTCTTTTTGGTGTACTTTGAACATTCCGATTTGCCGCCTTTTGACCACAACAATGAAGGGCTTAAAAAACCAAAAAGAGGAAGCAACAACAAGTGGCAAATAAAACCACAAAAAATGCCACAAGAGCGGCACGCCTGAAGGCCACCACAGCAGCAGCAGAAACAGAACCAAAACAACAGAAGCAGGAGCAGAACATTTAACAACGATGGGCTGGGTGTGTGCGTGTGTGGAGGGGGAAATGTCGGCTTGCAAAAAGTAAAAGCGCAAAATTGTCATTAAAATGCATAATAAAGTGGACGCCCCAGCGCTATAATTGCTGGCCAAATAATAGCTGTAATTTTGTATGCCATCAACTTTAATGCGCAGAGATAAAATTTCGTTTAAGCTGCAAATAATCTTCGTGTGTCTTTAGGCCATGTTTCGGGCACTGCAACATTGCGTATACGTAATATTTGAAATGCATTTTCTGCAGCTGCCTCTTGAAATGCCGTGGGCAGCCATTTGACTGCTAATAAAGCCATTAAACAGCGCGGCTACAAATTAATTAAACAAGAAAGGAGCGGAAAAAATAACTGAAGACTCAATGCTCAAATGCTCAGCAAAAGCCATGCAAATCTGTGGAGTTGCATGATGTCAGCAGCCAAAATATCAGCAGCAGAAACAAACCAAACAAGCTTGAGCATACCAATCAACAAAGATACAAATGCATCTGCACACACACACACACACACACAAACATCTGTTCAGATACAAATGTATCTATGTGGTGCACAGGCAGCAGCAGCATGTGGGCCGTGCAGTGCGCATCTGTCAGCTACTTTTAGGCATGTTTGTGCCTCGCTGTCACCTGCTTGCCCGCTGGCAGCTCTAATGGCCGTTAGCTGCCCACGTTGCCAAAAATGATCGCGTTATCTGTGCAACTTGTTGTTGCAAATGCGACTGACCAAAAGCCCCCAAATATATAAGCCAAAAGCCAAGCATTAGTCATAAACGTAGCGTCTGCTGCATGGCGCAAAAAAACCTTTTTGCAATACCCTAGACTAGTTGGACATGGAGGATCAGCAGACAGTTTGGGAGTATAGAAAAAGGGCATCATGTTGTCAGATTTACTTGAAATCGATAAATATCGATAAACATAAGTATTTAGACTGTTTGAGGCCACTTTTGAAGGACTTATGACTACGGAGGCTTCAATATGGCTATGAGTTTAGTTTAACTCGATAAACATCGATATATATATAACTGAAAAGTCTGTCAAAAGCTAAGAAGCTTTTTAGTCTTTTGATGGGGTTTTATATATGTGATCTTACTCTAAGTCGATAAATATCGATTTCTGTAAATGTCTTTTATCTATGGAGACTTCAATATAGATGAGAGCTTACTTACGATAAATATCGATATATGTAAAAAAAAAAAAAAAGGAAAATATGGAGTTTACTTGAAGTCAATAAATATTGTTCTGCAAATTTTAAACTATGTTTGAGGAACTTTTGACTATGGAGACTTCATCAATTGGATTGGAGTTTACTCCACGTAAAGTAAAGTAAATATCAATATACATATATCGATCGATATTTATAGATATATGTAACTATTATGGACATTTGAGACACCGTTTGCGAGTTCTTTAACTATGCAGACTTCAATATCTTTTTGAGTATGAAGTGTTTTATATGAAGAAAGTGTTTTTAATATCTAATCTTAATTCATTCTTCAGATTTTATAAATATCGAATTAGATGTTTGAATCTGGCGGCCTCATCTAAATCGTTCTATCGCAGTACACAAATGGCTAAACCAATCTTACATATATTTAGAAAGCATTCAACTTTAGTCAATATATTTTTCTGCTCTTTTGAGAAGAGGCATTTGTATATCTTGCATGGTCTTGTGAATATATATATGCTTATTTACAATTCTCTACACAGCCACAGCTTTATCTACATACATGTGCTGTCTTAGCTATTTACAGGGTATACTCTAGTTATGTATTACAGTCTAGTCTAGTGCAGCGCAACAAGATTTGTTTTCTTTGCTTTGGTGTCGACTTGCGTTGGCGTGCTTTTGGGTCAGGCGGCAGCTCCTTTTTGGCATTGTTCTGTCTTTGGCTTTGGCTCGTGATTCGTAATAAAGTCAAGGAGAACTCTGCTTTTGGGCCGCCGGACCGGGGCGCAGCCAAGCCAGGCCAAGCGGAGTCCAAGTCAACCGGTTGCAGTGGCATGTCAGTCAGTCAGAGCGTGTGGGTGTGGACGAGGGCCCATTGTGCGGCGGCAGCGGCAGCGACAGCGACAGCAGCGACTCTTGTTGGCCTACAACTAACCGCACTGACGGATTGCTTTCTAATGGTTGGCCAAATGTGCGCCGCTGCCGTCTGACCCTTTTTTTTTTTTTGTTTTGCCCAAAATTGTTCGTTGGCGTTGGCGTGACCGCAGCGAGGCCAATAAAGCCAGGCGGCACGAACAGTTGTTGTTGTTGTTGTTGCTGGTGTTTGTTGCATGAAAACGGTTAAATCGCCGCAGGCGCGTAACCTGTCTTAAGACCTTTTGCGCAAGTGCAAAAATTGGCCAAAACTGGCAGCAGCAGCAGCAACGGCAGCATTTAACTGCGTCTCCAACCTGAGTCCAAAAGTCCAAGTCGAAGTCCGTAAAGTATCTGTGCCGTTTGCCTGCCACATGGCCGCAGCATGCGATCGCCATATTTGGCCAAAATAAAATATATATATACGTGTCTGTGTGTGTGTGTGTGTGCTTGGGTATAAGCTGCATTTAGCTTGGCTAGCCAAAAATATAAGATGAAAAAAAAATAGTATTGCATGCCACTTGACTTGCCGCCTGACTCGTATTTGGTTAGACGTCGCCCTAGGCCCCAAAAGCTTGAGACGCAGCCAGCACTCGGCTCTCTGCCTCACCTCTGGCTCCGGCTCTGGCCCAGACCCTTGCCTAAGCCGGTTTCTTCTTCTTTTGCATGCCCGCTCATAAATCCCCAAGAATTCGCATTTTGTCTTCTCAATGTTGTTGCTGCTGCTGCTACGACTGTTGGTAATTCAAGCTCACATTTGACTTTTAACTTTCGGCCAACCGAAATGTGCAACGTGGCCAAAACAACAACCACAACAAATCATTGGCGGCCATTTTGGTCATATGTGTGCCGAAATTGATTACAATTCGAGGCAAGTCTAAGAAAGCGCAGTGCCAAAAAGTTATATCTAAGGCGTCAAGGAGATAAGTCTTAACTGTGTTTATAGTTTTTTTTATCGTTTCACCAGAATATGTAATTGACAAGAAAATAAATAATAGTCTTCCTATGGTTGTCAACTCCTTTACCTATTTTCGTTTTAAATAGTGAGAAATCAAAGTAAGCTGCAATCTTTGATTTTTTTCTCCAGAGATAATACTATAGCCAATAATTTTATTATTTTATTAATTTATTATATTTATTAATTTTGTTCTTAAAGAGAATTGTTTTGTTATATACAATAAAAAATGTTGCTTAACTCTGAATGTCAAATTGAGTGAGATATTAAAAAGTTAGTTTGAATGCGCTATCCTGATGACGCATTTTTCCAAAGTATTTTTTTAAATACTTGCTAAAATGATAAAAAGGTCAGTTTAATTTTATTTTAAGGAGAATAAAACAAAGTTCAATAGAAAAAAAGTTTAGGGTTCTAGTAGTAATAATATAGAAAGTATTCAATAATTTTCTACCTTCTCAAGCTATAGCTTTTTGCGCTGAAAACGTATTGCTTGGACCAATATTGTTTTGAAAATAAAGAAAGCTAAAAAACAAAAGTTGAGTCCCAAAAGACCATACCAACTTTCGTTAAAGGAAATCACAAGAACCATACTCACAAATAAATTGTCTAAATGTATTGACAAATAATTCAAATTTCTAAAGTTCTTAAGGCATAATCCCTCTGCCTATGCTACTTGAAGTCAATGCTATAAGAGAAATATAATGGTTAACTGGAATATTTAGGAAGCGCAGCGAAGTGAATCTAAACAAATCAAATTAAGGCCACACTTTAAGAACTAACGTGGCTTGTAAATATGTTTTTAACGGTGCTGAAGTAATGCGCGACGCTGAAATCGCTGCAGCGTGCCACCAACAACAACAAATGCAACTGAAAAATAATAATAGTATATATATAAATATATTTATATAGAAACATATATGAATACAGTAAAGCCGCGATCCGGCTGCGGCAAAAACAACAATGGGCTAAAACCAAAGCAAGCATATTATAAACAAACATAATCGCTGGCGCCACGACACGCTTCGTGGGTCAAAAGCGGTTGCAGTTGCAGTTGCAGTTGCAACAACAGCAACAACTACAGCAGCAGCAGCGACGACTGGGCCCAGAGCTTAGTGGCAACAGAGGAAAAAAAAGGCAACAAAAAAAAAACTAAAGCAAAACAAAACAGAAAATGAAAAAGAAAAGAAAAGAAACGAAACGAAATGCACATGCAACAGAATCCGTGGCTGCCACACTGGCTGCCAGCAGTCAAGCTAAGGGTTAGCTAGTGGCTATGGGCATGCGGAAGGGGGAGGCAAAGCTCTCCCTCTCTCCCTCCCTCTCTCTCACTCTCATTTGTTTTATTGCAGCTTGCAGGCACTTGGCAATCCATCAATAAAATGAGCCTCGGCGCGTGCAAAGAATCAGCCAGCAAGCCAATAAGTACGACGTGAAAGAGTCTGACGAAGTAGAGGGGAAGTAGGCGAAGAGTGACTGGAGGGGGGCTGAAGGGAGTAGTGAGACATGGTGAGAGAGAGATGGAGCATATTATGGCTTGTGGGTTTTTCATGACTCTTAGCTTGGCTGCACTTGGCTGCCTGCCGATGTTTGCTGCTCATGTGAGCTCTATCGAATACCCTGTACACACAGGACAGCTGACAAAGGGGTGGCATGTGTATGAAGCTGATAAGCTAGGGGTGAATGAATGTGGGTTAGTTAGATGCGATAGCAATAGCAACAGAGCTAATAAGGAAACTGCATTTGTCTATTAATACATATGCAAAAGTTGAAGTGAGAATCTATGGGGAAATTAAGAAATTTTTGAAATTGACTAACATATTTTATATTAGTATATAAATATTACGTAACATTACAAAATGTCTAATTGGATTTTATACCATATATTAATAAATTCAATTACAATAGTTCACTCTTTAATAGACAACAAAATTTTAAAGCTGTTGGTCTAAAAATAAAATAAATCAAAACATAAACAAAGCTTTATTTGAGATTAACAATTTTTGTTCAACACATAGATATAAGACTATTAGGTAAAAGAATATTTTTAAAAATTTTGTAAATTTTATTTTTTTTTAATTTTTAAAATTGATTTTCTCAAAAAATAATTTATAAAATTTAAAGCACACTTTTGATTTTTTTTTAATGCAGACAAATAGTTTACTATATATAAATAAATTCA
The DNA here is from genome assembly GCA_035045345.1 of Drosophila hamatofila. Classification (NCBI taxonomy): domain Eukaryota; kingdom Metazoa; phylum Arthropoda; class Insecta; order Diptera; family Drosophilidae; genus Drosophila; species Drosophila hamatofila. The sequence goes on along the minus strand of JAWNPA010000020.1, from coordinate 4,726,579 downwards.
ATTACAATAGTTTTTATAAATTTAAGTTATTTAAAATTTTGTAGAATTAGTATTTATTAATCTTTATTATTTGCTAAGAAAACCTCTTAATCTTTATACTAGTAATATTATAAATTTGATACCAAAGCAATCGAAATTCTTTAGCTTGAAATGCCACAACTCTCTTCGAATAATCCATTTGAAATTCATATAAGCTCAATGTAAAATCCCCAGCTTTCCTTTCTTTGAAAACTACAGAGTACCATCTAGTCCACTACCCCTCCACTCCAAGTGTCGATTCGCCAACTACAGAGCATCGTCTAGTCGAGCATACCCCTCTCCATTGCACTCCATATGTCTACTTGCCACTGTTATGCGAGTACTTTGCGTTCATTATGATCATGATTATGATTATTTGTGAGCAGACGTTTTGCTGTACCTTCGTCCCTTCAGTTGGCTGGAGCTGGAGCTGGAGCTGCTGCTCACCTGCTCGCCTCACCTGTTCGTCTGCTGTTAATGTGGCGCACTCATTCAATCAGTGGCAAGCAGCCACAACAACAACAACCACAGTTTGGCTGCTGCAATCAGCGCGCGCATCAACGTTGCATATTTCACATTGCCACGCTTCAACATCTGTCTGAAGCACCCCGCCCTGCCCCTTTGACTACCTTTTGTATTGTTGTTCTTTTTCTGCTTTTTTTTTGCCTTCCTTCCACACGTCTTTCGCACTGTTTTTTCTGTGCCGTGCAGCCACTTAACGGTTTTTCAGTATGCAGCCACAGTTAATTCCCGAGTAATTGGCTAAGCGTTTCGCTTGCGTTCAGTTTGTGCATCGTCTGCCACAAATGGTCAGCCACATGATGTGGCAATAATTTCAGTCTTAAGTGATACATCTGCTAAAGGGAACTGGCTAGAACTGGAGTTACTAAACACTGATAATACAGGAATATGCTGAGACATTTATGTATGCACGGAATGTGAAGCTTAACGTTGATAGAATGATGGAAGATAGAATAATAATAGGTAAGGCTGGCGGGAGTGTCAGACTAGAAAATACCCAGAGTGTGAAGTGCTATTATTACAATAATTTCCAGAAATATCTGAAATATAATCAAATGAAATTTTACCTACAATTATATATAATCAATTACATGAAACGTCACAGTAAATCTGAAATCTGCAGCTCAAACTACGCCTAAAAACGAAGTCAAGTTATCAGTTATTATCGATAAAAAAATAAATGGGATGTATTATCGAAAAAATATGATGAGCTCGTATTGCGTATGGTATACATAAAAAATATCAAGTCTCTAGTTTTTATGGTTTACGAGATCTTTGCGTTCATACAGACGGTCAGACGGTCAGATAAAAGGACATAACTAGATAAACTCAGCGCATCATCCTGATCGAGAATATATATGGAGTCCTTATGGGGTCTATCACATCTCCTTCTGCTTGTTACATACATACATACATAATAAAACCATTATACCCTGAATTCCCAAATTCAATAGTTTCAGGGTATAATAATATTACCAAACTTCATACTCCTCTAAATAGAAATCTCTCTCTCTAAGCAGAAATCTCTATTAGTCTTATACAAATTACCCAAAAAAAAAAAACATCTTTGCAGTCATCCAACACTTAATTGAACTTTAAACTACATCGTGTTATATTTTCTTCTAAAATTACCATAACTTCTATATAGTTATTATTTATGCTAAGGATTTTATTACCAAGTGTGTAATTAAACTACAGCCCGAGCTGGCGGCTGTTAGCAAATAATTAATTTCAACTGCGCTTAATTGAACAACTCGAACAACTAATTAGGACTGAGCTTTGCCCTCAGCCCTGGTAGAAATAATTTCGGGTCGTTTAGCTAGCCAATTAGATATTTATCAGCACGTGCGCGTCGAGTGGGCCATTTGCTGTTGGCCATTTTTGTCAGCAATTTAAGCCAAAAACGAAAAAACAACAAAATATTTCAGCTGTAAATTGTGGCTATAACTGAATGAACTCTTGTATATAAATTGTCGTTGTTGTTGCTGTTGTAGTTGTTGTTGTGGTTGTTGTTGTTGGCACGTGTTCCACAGCACACAATCATTCATAAAGCGCAACAACAGATAACAACAGCAGCGGCGAGCTGGGTGCAAAAGATGCAGCAAAAAATAAACAGAGCAGCAGCAGCAGTAGTAAGCAGCAACAGCAGCAGAAAGCAGCAGCAGCAAGGGACAACAACAGCTTGCTAAGGAAAACTATTCAATTTGCTTAGCTTGAAATAGTATGACACTTGCTTATACCCTGTAAAGTAATTTTATTGGTATCCAATTTGAATTTTGTGGCTATCTTGTTGGGCTGTTCAGTTCTTTAAAGAAACTCAGGCAACAAATTTACAATCGAGCTTAACCGACTGAATGATACACATTAAAGCTACAAAAACACTTAAATTCATATACATATATATTTATAATTGTGCATTTACCATGCCTCACAAGGAAAGACCATATAATGTAGTACTCTGTAAAGCTCCTGTCAGAGTTCTAACTTAAGTGATCCCAACATTTATGTCATTTTTCAATATACGTCATGAGGGAGACTTAAAAGAGCTTAAAAAAGAGAGCTTAAAAAAAAAAAATAAATAAAAAAAAAACAAACATTATTTTAATTGAAAATTTATTATTAGAGTTTTTAAATTTTTATTTATTATTTTTTAAATAATTTTTTTTTATAAATTATTTTTATGAATTCATTATAAGTATGTATTTTAGATTGATTATTTTTTTAAATAACATTTTTTTAAATTTATTTTGATTTAAATTTTTATAAATTTATTATTAGTATATAATTTAGATCTATTAGCTTTGTAAAAAAAATAGTTTTTAATAAATATTAATATTAAAATTTAATTGAATTTTTTTAAACTTTAATATTAATTTAAAAAAAAAATTATTTTTGAAATTATATTTTAGCAAATACTTTAGCTTTTAAAATTTATAAATTAGTTTTTAATAAATAAACAGTAAATATTTTAACTAAAAATTCATTTTTATTAATTTTTTAGCCCAAAGTTAAAATGAAGTAATTGTTTAAATTAAAAATAAATTTTTAAAAATTAGTTAATTTTTATAAAACAAATTATTGTAAATTAATTTTCAATTAAAATATTTCTCTATAAAATGCTACAAGATATCTACAAGTTGAGCTGATTTCGATAACAGCCTTGTTACACATTGTTAGGTAAATATGTAACAGGGGTGAAAGGATCGCAAAGCAAAGTTAGCTTGGCTAATTGGCTGCCGACAGCCACATAATTAAGTGCAACAAGTTGTTGTTCTGATGCCGAAGCGGAAGAGGAGAAATCAGAAGCGGTAGGAGAAGTGCAGCCAACAATGTTGCGAGACATTCAAGCGAGCAGAGCGTGTGCCACAAGCTGTGGCACACGGTGCCGTTGCCAGCAACTGCTGTTAGCTGTTGCCTGTTGGCAGTTGGCTGTCTGTCACAGCAGACAGTTAACCCGCTCAAGCGCTGCACCACTCACGACTGAAGGTCGCAGCGAACTGATTCACGTTTCGCTCAATTGGCTCGGCTGCCCCCGTTTATCACCCACCCAACAACAGCAGCAGCAGTGGCGGCAAGAGAAAACATTCACTCAATCACTCATAGCTCATTCATTCAGTTCGCCAATTCATCAATTTCGCACTCTCTTTTTCTCATGCAGCTGACGAGGGGTCAAGGTAGTCGTCACTTGATAATGATTACGTATACGTCATGTTTGCCGCAGCTCATTTAATCTTGTTTTCTTCACTTTCGCATTGTGGGTCGTTTCTCAGTATATTCGTAACTTCTTTATGAAATTGAAAAAGTTGAAGGCTTTCTGGCATCCAAATAATAAGGGAAACCAAAATTGTTAATCATTTTTTTGTATACCCTGAATCTATTGAAAATGGGAAATCAGGGTATAATGGTTTTGTTAAAAGTATGTAACAGACAGGCGGAGGCGTGGCAGACCCCATAAAGTATATATATACTTGATCAGGGCGACGATTTATCCCATTCAGCCTGTATGTCTGTATGTGTGAGCGCATCGATCTCAGAGCCTAGTAATGCTAGAAACTCGACAATTTTTTTAGGTTTCTGTAGACCACGCGCATATCAAGTTTGGACTTGTGGTTTAGCAATATACTCATATGAATGTCATTACAACATTCTGAAAGTATGCTTGCAGTAGTCCATCCATAAGAAAAGTAATTCAATAAATAAGTTCCCATAACAAATTCCCAAATTCCCAAATAAGTTCGCTACCTATTGATGCTGTATCTTGTGCATGCAGAAAAGAAGCAACGAATTATTGGAATATCAGTTCTTCGAAGGGTTCAGGGGATCTTGTAGTCGAGCAGTCTCGACTAGAGTACTCTTATACTTTTTCCTTTTTTTTTTTTTTTTTATTTTGCTCTCGTTGACGTTGTTTAATTTCACAGTTCAGTGCGTTACGCGGCTTAGACGCGCCCATCTGCCCATATACATATGAGTGTAGCTGTACCTAAATGTAGCCGTAGCTGTAGCTGTATCTACAGCTGTATCTCTATCTGAATCTGTATCTCTGTCTATATATGCTACATCTTTGTTTTTGTTTTAGTTTTTTTGTTGTTCACTTTCACATTTACAAGCTGCACGCAGCCATTTGGTTAGACAGCCGTCGACAGCCTCAATTTTGGTTTTTTGCCAAAACAAAAGGCAACAACAAACACGTTTCAATGCTGGCCAAAATGCAACCTTGGCTTTTGGCTTTAAACAACGGAAGTTCAATGCGGCAACGCTTTAACTTTTGTTTTTTTTTTTTGCTTTTGCCTCAAATTTTCGCATTTGTTTTTCTGGTTTTATGTCATTTTTTTTAGCTTTGCATTACACGCATAGACATTTATATTTCCGACAGACGCACACTTTAATTTGAATAAAAATATAAAAAATTAATATAAATACAGAAATGATTTTTGAGAATAAAAACTTTGAACTGTATTAAAATTCAACTATTACAATTTGTTATTTTACATTGAAGACTTAAACAAAACTATTTTGCAATATGAAGAAAAGAAACTTTATATACTTATACAGTTATTGAAACTTCAAATTGCTAAGAATAAAGTTAACTTCGAAATTTTTTTTATATATGAGAAAAAATTGCAGAATATTTATTTTAAATTTAATAATGCTCTTATGAAAGTTGAAATATTTTTGTACATAATTTAAATATATTACATTTTACAAACTAAAAACTATATTTTCTAAATCAAACTCAAGCTGCAATATTTCATATACAAATATTTATAATTAGTTCAAAAAAAAAAACGTATTTTGGTTTTGGGAAATGTTCTTTCTATATATAAATTTTTGTTTATTAAGGACTAAGGTTCGAAATTAGTTCTTAATAAAGGCAAATTTAATGAAAGTATTTCAAATATTTGATAAAAATTTAAAATATTTTCAATATTTTCCCTGACAAATACTTATATTATAATTATTAAAAATCCACATACGAGACTTTAAAATTTGTATAGATTAAAAGACTCAAATATAAATCAGAGCGCTCAGCAAAAAATGTGAAATCAGAAAATCCACAGGTCAACTAAAGCGTATCTCAATTGAATATGTTTTTTATATAGAGCAGATATATATATAGAGAGAGAGAAGCGTTAATAAATCGTGTCTAGAGCTCATAATGATATGCATACGTTAATAAAATTACAATGACAGCTCTGACATACAGATTTTATTGCACTTATTTATGGCATTTACTTTTTATTTATTACAATATTTTTCAGAATTTTTAAATCCATTTTTTTTTTTTCTTTTTTTTTTTGTATTATTATTTTGTGCTCTTGTTTTTGCCACAAAAATTGAAATGCTATTAAAGTCAATTACAACTTTTTGTGTTTGTCTTTGTTTGTTTTTTTTTTTTTTTCTGCTTGGGGTCTGCGAACTGTACATAAATAATAAAGGATTTTCATATGGGGCAAATGGAAAAGCTCTGGCATTGGATTGAATCGAATGTCAGGATATTTAAGCTTGTAGATAAATTGGCAGCAGGCACTATCGAAGATTATATACCCTTTGCGCTGATATTGTATGTGTGAAAAAATAAAATTGAAAGTAAATTGCTCACCAATCTACTTTGAGGGTAACTATATATTTTCAGACAAGCTAGATTCTTAAATGTAGGTCTTTGCTCCCTAACTTGATATACTTAGCTCGCACTTATCTCTAACTATCTCTACCTATGTCTCGATAGTCTAGATGGACGTACAATATAAACTAGATTTCCAAGAATTGAAAAGTCTTATAGTTCTGATATAGTAAATGACAAATATTTTATATTGATCCACAATTTTTTACTCATATATATATATATATATATAGGGTTAGGGAGGGGGAAGAAGTGACTTACGGACTCTCACATATCAAATCATTGACATAAACATTAAGCTCGATAGAGAAGCCGTCATATATTTAATATGGAGCTCTCGTACTTTACTTGTTATTCATTCTGTATCTATCTAAAAGAAAATGGAGCTGTTTCCTGTTAAGACAGGAAATAAGTCACGACACATATATATACTTGATATATACTACTTGCAATATCAGTTAATTTATCAAACAAATCTTGTCAATCTAGAGATAATGAAGCGAATATTACAGCAATTTTTGTATGTCAAGGTTTTCTATCACTCAAAATAAATCTGCCAAACTTTTATTGATTTTGAACTTAAATTGTATATCCTATCATATATAAGGAGCTTAGAAGTATTTTATAATATTGAAGATCATTTTAATGTTTTATTTTTGACACTCTTTTGCTATCAACTATATATATATATATATATATATATAATAGAAAATCAAATTTGAAGTGCTCTTTAATGTTATGTACCTTAAGTCCCCATCTATACTTCTGCCTGGAAAGTTTTTTCGTGTTCATCTAGAATAACATCAAATATAATCTATGTATATGGTCTCTTACATCCAAGATCATTTGTAGACTTCACTCCAGTAAGAGTATTCAATCTTCTTCCACAATATTTTCTCCAATTTTTTTATTGCTCGCCTCTGTCACTTGACTCGTTTCGGAATTGGCAACTGCTTGTTGACAGCTTCTCGTGGCCATTGTGTTGGTTACACAGATTTACAGCCCCAGCTGGCAGCGCCTCCAGCCACGCCCTCCCCTTTTTGGCTGCTGGCCTGCTGGACGAACTCTTAATTACGCCATAATTTCGCTGTCGGGCTGGCGATAGCCAAACCGCGTCCGTTTCGGCCATTGTTTTTTAATTATTTGCCCAACTTTTGTGGAGTTGTAAAAGAAGCTGGGCTGCAGCCTCTGTCGTGGCTGCCTATCTGTCTCCTCTCCAGCTGTCGCTCCTTCGTCTCCATCTCCATCTGCATCTGCATCTGTGGCTGTGGCTGTTAATGAGCCAACATTGTTGTGTTAATTTGCCTTGCTGGACACACTGTGCCACACAGTGGGGGACGCAGCCACAGGCTCCCCACTCTCTCTATTTCTCTCTCTCTCTCTCTCTCTTATCTCTCTCTCTCTCTCTCTCTCTCTCTCTCTGTTGCTCCGTTTGCCAGTTATTAAATTGACATTCGCGCTGATGACGCGTTGATTGCAATTCCCCCGGCAAAAGGACATGTAATTTTTATAGCCGTCGCCAGTTTTTTGCCGAAATTCAATTTGTCATTTAATTGATTTTAATGCGAGCTCTGGATATACCGCACGCCTATTTGCATTTGTCCAAATGCAAATACCTTCAATCGACAGAGCAAAAAAAAAAAAGGATTCCCAAAAATGTTATATAAATGTGATGCAGAGGACTAGGAGAACTAGGAGATGCTCTATACAGAATTGATATGTTCTGTACACAATAGATATACTTAATATGCTGTGGATATATTATATATATGATAGACAAATCATATATATATGTATATACAGAATTGATATGTTCTACTACTAGAGATATTTTCAATACTTGCTAGATATAACCTATGTATATGTAGACTGTGGCTCATTTCTTCAAATTGTTTGTTATATCCCATTTTTTTTTTTTTTTTTTTTTTTTTTGTATATGAAGTATCGGGTATGGGGATAATCAACCTTAAGTCATGTCTATATACCAAATTTGATTAGCTAAAATTTTCCAGCATACGAGATATACTTATATAACTGAAGCTTATTATCGGTTCCTTTAGATTTTTATCGATCTTAATCGATTTAATTAAACAAATTTTTGCAGTCGCGATCTCGAGAAGTACAAGAACTTTAGATTTTTAGATTTCTCATAATAATAGTAACATACTATAGTTCATATATTTATCGAGATCGACAAGCTTACACGGACAGGCTGACTAATTGATAGACAGATATACAAACTGAAGTTTAATATCGATTTTTATTGGTATTAATCGATTTCATTGAAACATGTTTTAAATTATTCGAGAAGAAATTGATATGCATGTAAAATAAGTTATGTATCCCCAGTTCTTATAAATACTTCTCGGGATTGTTAAGCTCATAAAAACTGTCATACTGACATTAATACATACTGACTAGCATTAAAGAAGGAACCAATACACCCATTTCCACACAATTACGTAATATTGAGGACATTAATACATATGCACACTCTATGTGATATAATTAAAAAGAGAGTAGCGCAACAGCTGATAATGTTTTATGCATATTTTGCGGGCATTAAAAATTAAATTAAACAAGCAAATGCAAAATATACATCGCATTTATTTTATTTATTGCTTTTTACACAAGCATTTTTTTGTTGCCCTCGAGGGAAGTGCCGCAGCCAAAAAATATTTGCGACCATATAGTAAAATGTATATATATAAATGTTATATTGTCATTTACATATCTACGCAGAGAGAACACAAAACATTTTTCAAAGAGTCCCAATTGCATTGCGCTGTTAAATGTATACAGTGACTGCTGTTATTGTGTTCACACTGACTTGTTTTTATTTTCTTGTAAAAGTTCTTGCATATATACCATTAAATATATTTCTATATTATTTGTATATGTTGTATATATGTATCAGATATTTGTTTAATATTCAAGTTGAGTGTTGTAAAAATTTACAATGTCCTAAGGCAGATTCTGTAGCTCTTTTGTTGGCATCTTTCTCTCTCTATGTATTTTACTACCCTTTCTCTTTCTCTCTCTCTCCCCCGCACTCTTTCAATTACTCGCTCTTCCCTTCCTTGTTTCTCTCCTTTAATGCATTGTAAAAGAGAAAGTTCATAAATAATTAAGTTTTACATAAATATTTATGCTCGTTTATGATTTAAGCATAGTATATTAGCTTTCGGCAATATTCATATAGCATTCTACTTGAAACTGAAAACATATACACCCATGCTCAAATTTTATTGACTCCATTTATCAAATGGTTTAAGAAATGAAGGAACAAAATGTATATTACATTATTTTATAGACAGAAGTTAGGGTTATAATATCGATAATTGTTGACTTTCTCTGTAGATAGACAAATATGTAAATGGTATGGCCGGCGCAGCTAAAAATTTAGTTTAGTTAGACTGACTTCTGAAAGGATGATAAATTAATCCTGAATGAATCCTAAATGAGTCATAATGAATTATAAATGAATCATAATGAATTATAAATGAATCATAATGAATTATAAATGAATCATAATTCAATCATAAATGAATTATGATTCATTCATAAATGAATCATAATTCAATCATAAATGAATCATAATTCATTCATAAATGAATCATAATTCAATCATAAATGAATCATAATTCAATCATAAATGAATCATAATTCAATCTTAAATGAATCATAATTCAATCTTAAATGAATCATAATTGAATCATAAATGAATCACGTATTAATGATAAATAAATCATAAATGTGTCATCACTGAATCATGAATGAATCCTGCATGAATTGATGAATTAATTATGAATCCATCTTGAATGAGTCATAAATGAATCACGAATGAGTCATTTATAAATAATGAATGAATTATCACTGAGTCAGGATTCATTCTTGCATTTTTCATATATTATCTTTGGTAAAGAATATGAAATCCGAGACTAGAAATTGACTTGAACAAAAAACATATAAATGCTATATAATTGTAAAATCATATATGTTCATATCATATACAGTTCTTATTATAACTTTTAGCTATAAATACCTGTGTAGTATTGCGATTAAGCTAATAGCTAGCTAATACTTATCAGAATGCCCATCGGCCTATTATCAAATGGATTTGAAAAGCTTAACATATTTAATTCTAAAATGATTCATATTATATATACATATATACATATATATATGCTAAAGTTTTATATATATACTGAAAATTATATGCAGATTCATAGCATGCTTGGGCAACAGCTCTATAAATCGTTTCGAGCCATTTGAGTCAACATTTTATGACTGTTTGCTGGCCAAATGAGCAGGACTTAAATTAAATATTTATTGTAATTTATAAAGTGTACCCGGCACTAGGTGTAGGTGTGTGTAACTGTGTGAGTGTATGTGAATGTGTTTGTGTTTTTGTGTGTGTAAACAAACGCACTGTTTGACAATAAATAATTGTGCTCTGAGTTAATTACAAATTGCACTCGGCGCAAAATTTTGTTTAGCTTATTAGCGAAGCGCATAATCTTTTCTCTCTTTTACTCCCTCTCTTTCTCTCTCTCTCTCTTTCTCTCTCTCTCTCTCTCTCTCTCTCTCTCTTTCTGATTATTCAAGCATATGCTAGCTGATTTGGGCAAATTGTTAGTGCAAATACGCGCAAGTAAATGAGTTCATTCAGCTCTTTTGCTTTTGGCCCACATCGAAAAAATAATCGAAAACCAATTCATAATTGAAGAAAACTTAAGTAAAAAGTTAAAAAAAAAGACTAAGAGTATGTACGACTAGCAGATACTACTTAGACAGAAAGCTCTCAATAAACACATGAAATTTCTACTCATATTTCTCTCAGATAATACTCCCTTTTACAGCTGAATCTAGAAAAACAAAAAACCAAATCCAATTTTCATTTAAGTAGAGCATATTGGCTGATTATGTATTATGCCAGAATACTCTGCAATTGTTGTCCATTATAGTATTCTCTTTTAAAATTGCATAACATAAATTGAAGGCTCTAGCTTCATAGCTATCAAGATATACCATAAATACCATAAATGGATTATCGATACTTATCGAATTAATGCTAAAGATTTCTCATAATATTTACTTTCAGTGTGGAGTTTAGCCTGAATTTATGAATATTCAGACTTTATTAATAAGCAATATGTTTTATATAAAATTCCTACAAATTAATCAACTGATAGATATGGTCATGATGTGGATATTATCGATTTTAGTAACTTTCGCTATATGAATACCATATAAGCTGTCTCTAGCTTATGCTTCAAGTATCTAAGCTAAGTTTGCTGCATTTACAGGGTATATTTACTCAATGAGCGCGCCAAATTGTGCTGATGTCTATAAAATATGTTGAGAACAACAATTTCACACTGGCGCCAGTCAGACTAAAAAAAAATACTTTTCTTTACCTATACCTACACAAGAATTTAAATATGTGTATACATACATACATATATAGTTTATATTTCAGATTTCTGTATATGCTTTCATATATATTATTTATCTTTTTTTGCTACGTGCAGCTTTCACGCATTTCTTTTCTACATTTTTCCATGCGAAAGCAGCTGATAAAGCATTACAGAGATGTCAACCCTCATACCGCAGCCCCTGTCCGTGCCCCCTATAGCTACCCCCTACCCTCTGATGCTCACCTGCCATGTATGGCGTACGTGAACTTTGCGCACCAACTGTATCTAGAGAAAGATAGATATATGTATATATACATGTATCAATGGTTATAAGTGTGTATATATACATGTATCAATGGTTATATGTATATATACATATATGTGTGTTTATATGCAAACGTGTATGTTTCTATGTATGTTTGTAAGATATTTATAAGATATAGATATATATCCATCGCAGTTTCTCACGCTCACAATATGAGTGTATTTTGTTTTTTTCTCTGTATGTGTTACAGGTAAAATGCCAAGCAAGATTTTTGCCATTTTTGGGCGCCAGAAGGTTTTGTTGCGCTTTACATGACAAGCGCCCGTTTGGGCCTTTTTGTTAGCAACAATGCTGCTGTTGTTGTTGTTGTTGTTGGGTTTCTGTTTTGGCATACGGCGCATGCGGCACACGTTTTTGTTTTGGGCGAGTGTGTCAAGGCAGCGCCATTGCGAGCATGTATGTATGTAAGTCGTAACTCCGTATGTCCGTAAGTTCGCATACAGCTGGCAGCCACTGTCGGGCGATGCCAAACTAACTGAACTAACTGATTTTGTAGCCTTTTATGGCCATTTTGTTATTTGGTTTTCATATTTGCAGCGTCACAAAAGCAACGGGCAACAGTTTCCAATTAATGGGCGCTAATAGAGCTTTAATTAACTCATCTGATCAACAGTCACGGCCAAGTTGAGAGTCCCGTGATTGGGGCCCAAACAAAAAGTTGTGTGTGGGCTTCGAGATAACGACAAACAGATAACAAATTTTATTCATATTATTGTTATTATCAAATTCAAATTTAAGTCTTTATCTTAACAAGCTATGAAATCCGTTTTGAAACGCAACATGTTGCAGAACACTCATTAGCAACATATGCAACATATTCCTGCAGCCTACAAAGCTCTTGCTCTTTGTCCTTATCCTAATTCTCTCTGCTTGTGTTCACTGTGCCAAACGCAGGCGCAGCGTTAGCATTACTATACAATACACACACACACACAGTCAACTCATTCTTTTGCTGCTTCGCGTCGACTGAGCGCAGCGATCGTTTAAAGAGCAAATGTTTTGCTAGCAGCGCTCTTATTTCACGAGCGATGTTCTCTTCATTGCCTGCGACGCAAATACCGTTCTTTTCAACGTTGTTTTTTTTTTTGCTATATTTCGCATAACTTTGTTCAGTGTGTGCGTGCGCGTGCGTTTTTATTTAATAATTTGTTGTTTTTGGCGCTGCTGTCGCTGCCGCTGCCACTGCTTGATTATGTGAGCGCGACGCCGCAGTCAACAATATTGCGTGTTCAGTTCTTTTCTAAGCGGCATGCCGTGTAATTCTTCTTCTAATCGCTTCGAAATTTTACAGTGCGCTCGCTCTCGCGAATTTTGTTGTAAGAAAGAATAGTAAAAAAAAGTGTGAATGTGTGTGTGTGAATGAGTAACTGTGCTGAAAGTGAAGTTTTTGTTGTCATCATTAGCTCGCTGATTGGCACATATGTATGTATGTATACATATGAGTGCTTGTGTGTGTGTGTGTGTGTACACAGCAACTGGCTCCTTGTAATAATTGCAAGCCCCAATTGACGTTCATGTGAAATTCAACCGTGCCAATGCGATAATATTGCGTATTTATAGATGTCGTCTAATCACTCGTGATTGATAATCGTGCTGTCAATCGTCACCATATGAGCAAACGCGCATGCATGCATGTAACTGTGACTGTGTGTGTGTGTGTGTGTGTGTGTGTATGTGTGTGCATTGCTTGTAATTGTATTGTGGGCCGCAGCCAACCCTTTAACAACACTGGCCAACAAAATATTGCCAAAGAGAGAATTTAATATGTAGAAGTTAGATTATCGTTTTACTTGTTTGTATAATGACTTGAAATTTGAGGAAACTTTTAAGTACTTACAAATACAGTAAAGGCTCAATAAGTACAACAATCTCAACGAAAGTGTAAATTTGAAAAAAGAAAATATTGTTTCTGAATGTAGTATTTATTAGGGTTAAATAATATAAATAATTTTGTTTGAATTTTTCAGACTACGATTTTGTAGTCTGATAATCCTTATCTTAATCTTAAACAATAATTAGATGGTAATTGAGGGGCAAAAACTAAATATTGGGGATTGATTTTGGTTTTTTAATTTTGTATTTGTAGAAATACGAAAAAATTTTTGTATATACATTATAGTATATAAGTAAATAAATGCATATCCATATGTATATGTATGTTTATATATATGTGTATATGTATGTTTATATACACATACATACATGTATGTAAAATTGAATGAGTGAAGGAATGCCGTATGCCACAAAAAAGTTCAATTGATAATAGATTTTTGTTGTATAGATAATATTATTTAATCTACTGGGAGCTGTTATCAATATTTTGCTATTTTAGATGATATTCATTCATAAAATAAATGTAAACCACTTTTTTTTATTGCCTGGACTAAATGGATTCTAGAAAAGCTGCACAAAGGTCAGTCCACATTGTCAGCCAAGCATACAAATAGATCACACACACACATGTACACTTTTGCATGTATTTGTAACTTGTAGCAATAAAAAATAAAAACAAACAATTAAAAATACTCAAACGGAACGAGCCCAGCAGCGGTTTTTGATTATATAAATGCAAAAAAAATAAATATATGTATAAAAAAAAATTGCAAAAATTCTAAATTTATAAAAAGGCAACAACAAAGCTCCATACACATATACACATGATCATATGCATGCGTGTGTGTGTCTTTTATACGCTACAACAAATTGGGCAGCTCGTTTAAGTGTATGTGTGTGTGATCAAGGCAGTCGGCGCAGCAGCAGTGACGCCGGCAGCGGCCGTTAAAAAGGCAGCGGACCCTACACGCGCATGTAAAGTTACCCGAGCACACACACACATACACACACACGCACAGAGAGACATACAGGCAAATGCGAGCGCAGAACCAAAAAGCCGAATGTGCCAAAAATAAAGCAAAAACAACAACACAACTATGGCAGCGTCAACGTCAGCGCCAGCAGCGACAGCAACGGCGACGGCAACGCAACTAACGCCAAGTAAAACTGGCGGCAGCAACAAATTTTGCGCTTATGGGTCGTAAAGTTGACCTTCAAAACACGAACACACACACACACACACAACAAAAATTGGCCAAAAAATTGCAGGTTTTTTTTTTGTTCGTTTCGTTGGCTATGCTGCGCCCAGTTTAAGCTTTTTCAAAAGCCAACAGCGTCCGACGATGACGCTATGTGCATGCCATTGTCGTTGTTGTTTTTGTATTTGTTGTTGCTTGTGTCTCATAAATGTGTGTGCGGCAGCAGCGGCAGCGGCAAAATCTAATTTTGTGAGCGCATTTTACAAAGAGAGCCAGTTGATCAGATCGCTGCTCAAAGCGGGGGCGAGGACGCTGCACATGCTGCTGCGACGGCCTCTGTCTTCTTTGTGTTTTTTTTTTGTTACTTTTGCGCGGCATTTTTTGTTTTTGCACACTTTGCTCTCTTACGTTTTGGCTTTTGTTTGCGCTGCTCTTTTGCGTAGCCCAGCCGGCGCTCTTATTGTGCGCAACTCTGTTATTTGTTGTTGCCGTTGCCTTTTGCGATTTTCATACCCTGCTCGCTAGCGACAATGGGTGTATGTGCCAAATGTAATGAGCATGTGATAATACATGGCTTCATTTGAATTATACAAAAGAAAAAGAAGAAGATGCAGCCAACGAGTTTGAGCTGTGCCATAGGCTTGTCTGTGCTTTGGGAGAGTACATTGTTTTTTTTTTTTGCGAATTTCATGTCTTGTGCTCTCAATGGGTATTCAGCAGTCGTGAAATGACGCTGACGAACACTAACTTGTTGCGAATGTTCGTGCTCGGGTGTGTGCGTGTGTTTGTGTGTGTGTGCGACGCGATCGGTATCAAGGTTTTTGGCAATTTGGTTTGTGCTGCCGCTTCAGTCGGTTGGTAGGTCGCGTCGTCAACGCCGGCGTTGCTGATGTTGTTCTGCTGCTGCCGCTGTCGCTGCCGTTGTTAACTGCGCTGCTTGCTGCGGTTGCGCCTTTTTCTAGCTTGCGGCTCGCTTGCCGTTTTTTTTTTTTATGTATATAAAACTTTTTTTCGCAAATTGCCAATGCAGAGATCAACATAGTCGCGTCGCTCGTGTGCTACGCTCGCGTGCGCGTTTAGGTTTTTGTTTTGTATTTGGTTTTTGAAACGTCGACGTCGCAGTCGACGCTGTCGTCGCGGTCAGCGTCAACGCCAACGCCAACGCAGTTGCCGCTGCGCGACACTCTTAACCTATTTTCTCGCGAGCCGAACATTAGTTACAATTTTGTTGTGATGTTGCGTGGCAGATACGCGTCGGACACGGACGCTGCTTGCGCGGATTCTAAGCACGCACAATTACACTAGCACACATACATACTTACGTACATACATACATACACACATATACATATATATCGAGTATACACGCACACACATACAAATGCGAATTTGCCAATAAGATCTAGTAACAAAAAAAAAAAAAAAAAAAAAAAGAATGAAATAAAAATTCAAATAATAAATAAAAGAACAATATTTGTTCTAGAATTTCGCATAAAGTGCAAATTATGCATATATTGATAAAAGTGTTTAAATTACAGTGCCTTACAATAATAATCGGCTACATACATAAGTATGTGAAATCTGTTTACAATCAATGAAAATGCGGTGCCTTGGTACAATCTTAAAGTTTTATGCATGAATTCGATCAAAATAGTGCGAAAATAAAGTGAATTACAAATAATAAAAAGAAAAAGAAGTCCCGTTAGCGGATGAACTATATTTGCTTGGCATCAACTGTACCTTTGTGAACAAGAATAACGCATCAAATTGGATTACACAAACTTCTGGCTGCTGCACTCCCTCTCTGAAAGGTTAGTACGCGCATCAAGTATACGCCATGTCAGCCGAGCTGCAAAGTCGCTCGATCGCACAAATGATGAATGGGCTTTGCGCCTGTCCAAACGAAAGCAAAAGTGCTCAAGTGCCGTTATATACATATATATATGGTATACTATATATACATACATATATATAGTCGGACTAGATAATATAGCTTATAGTGACATAGTACGCGACAAGTGCTGATAAGGTTCACTTTTTTCTTTCGTTTTCTTGGAAATTTCAGCCAACTTCTATAGATCTTAGGGCTGGCCTGAAAGTAGGGGAATTTGGGGAAAATTATCGAAAAGCTAATAACGTCTATTACGTTTAGATTATATAAGAGGAAGTGCGAATATCACGTCTTCAATATTTGAGGCAATAAATGAACTTAGTTTATAAATATTGCTTTGTGCACAAAAAAAAAAAACAAATTTTATTACCTGGAAATACCACAAAAAAATAACCATTTAAATCAAAAATTTAAGAAGAAAATTGATAATTCTTGATGAAACTTTTCTTAATTTCGATTTTAAATGTGCTTTATATATTGTAACAAAAAAGTATTTGTTATCTGTGTAAAGGGTTCTACTTTTCATATCACTAATCTTCTTTTTATTGAACCAACCGGAATATACTAGTTTAATATGAAAAGTTTTCTTTTTTAATTCGAAAATAAACTTATATAGAAATGTATTCAAAATATCAACAAAAGTGTTCTAGAATTAAAGTAAGTTGGAAAGCATATTTAAAAAATTTTTATTTTTTAAAAAGAAAGTAATCATCAATTTTTGTTGGAGATTAATTTGTATATAATAATGGATTAATTTATTTAATATTTATATGAAGAAATATTAAGTTCAAAAGATATTCAAGATAAATAACAATATATATGTATAGTGTATACAATTATTTTAAGAAATAATCTATTTTCAAGATATTTCTATTTTAAAAGAAAATATTAAAATTTTTAGTCAACATAAAACACATTTTTCAAATATGTCTTTTTCTTACTTTATTATTATTTTTTTTTACATTCAATAATTCTCTAAATATATATTTGGAATATTTTTTTTGTTTTGATTTCTTCATTTTATAGAATTGCAATTTTTAATTTGGGAGTTTGTCTTCATTTGCACAAAAGTTAGATAACAATAGAAGCATTTATGAACTTGTTTGGGGATGAGTTCGGAGCTGTGCAAACTAGTTTATGATTTGGTATTTTACTGTCCTGCCCAGTGTAAACTGGTTTTTCCACACTTTTTTTGTTTGCTTTCTTTACATTTTTTTTCTTTTTTTTTTTTTTTGGGCAAATAACGTATCTTATCTGTGTAAGGGATGTTCCTTTATAAACGATCTTGAAGATAAAAAAGCAAAAATAAAAGTAAAAAATGTAATATGGAATCGTTAGATTCAGCTTTAAAAAGAAATATATACATACAATTAATATTATATAATTTACTCAATCAGTTGTATAAATGTACATATGTATCTACCTATCTGTAGTTTACTTTTGTAAACGTTTGCTCTGCTCGACCTCTCCCACTTTTTTTGGGATAATATCAAGTCATGCGTAAAATTATTTATAAATACTATAAAAAATACTATATAGTCAAATACTGCACAAGCAGGCAGATGCGCGGCACAAAACACCTAAAACATGCGAAAATTATCTATAAATTAAAATTTTTACAATCTGTGTGCGATTATATGGAGCAACAACAACAACAGCAAGTACAACAATAAATGCTGCCTAAAAAAGCTTTGAGCTGACGTCAAACGGCAACGCTGGCAGCGACGTCGACAGCGCCAATTTATTTTACACAATTAAGGGTGTGCGCCATGTGTGAAAGAGATAGCCGATAAAAGGCTGAGGGTATGCTCAAGTGAGATAGGTAGGTAGAGTGAGAGTGATAGAGATAGTAGGGAGGGATAGACATAGCGGCAGGCAATGATATAAATATATATATGTATGTATATATATATAAACATATGTAAGACACGGGCGATCACGCACACAGACACTCTCAGGGCGACAGAATGATGTGAAAAAAGCATTACTATGCGCCAATTTAGATTAAAGCAACGCGCGACCACGCCCCAGCCTCTGAAAAGCCCAGCTAACTGTCAAACGAAAATGAACACAATATATATGCTTAAAACATAGATACCCTGTAAGTAAAAACAGGGACAAAGACTTAACATATTATATTGTCCACAAAATTGAGAGAGAGAGTTTAGAAAATGAAAATAAATAGTTTTAGTTTCAAGAGGATATATTTTTATATACAGTGACTTACAGTTTTTTTTTAACTAGCACCTAACACAAGCTTTGCGCATCTATTAAATAATTTAAATGACAGTTTCTAGTCTAATGCTTAAACCTAGTTGTTTTCAGCTGTCTTCACTGCTTACTATACCCCATTCTTGTCATTTTTATTGGGTTTTTAAAATATATACAATTTGTTACCCGTGTTTTAAAATAATAAAAGCAAAGAACGCTTCACAGAGCACAGAGCGCTGTCATTGTTGTTACCAAAAATGTGTTTTTTTTTTTTTTGCATATTTATTTAGTTGTATATTTATGCAATATTTATTATTATTTGATATATGTATATATTTATATATATATATATATATATATATATATATATATATGTATTTATTTTTGATATTTTATATGAATTATTTCTTTGGGAAGCATTTGCGAGTTTTTTTCTCACCAACTGTGCAAATATTGTGCGCTCTTCTCTTTGTGTGTGTATGTGTGTGTGTATGTATGTATGTGTGATGCAAACAGACTCTCTTCCTCTTATCCTCTCGTCTTCTCACTCTTTCTCTGTCTCGCTCGCTGTCTGTGTGCGCCCAGCAGTCACAAGCCCTGGGCCCAGGCACACACTTACATACACACACACACACACGCACACATGCGGATCATTTTTGCTCATAGAATAGATCCACTGGCAAAATACCAGCAGAAATTGGGGATCTATGTCAGTTCGCAGCCAACTGAATGGGGCGCCCAACCACCCAACCCAAGCAAGCAGCCAGCCAGCCAACCACCCACCCACCTACCGCACACCTTGTGCTGCTTACGTACTTTGGGAGCAGCTGTCTGTGTGTGTATGTGTGTATGTGTGTGTGTGCCCATTACGCCTCATTTCGTCTAGCTTGTTGTTGTTGCTCTTATTGTTGCTTGTTCCCTTTGCAGATGCGCAAATCGTTTGCTTAGCTTGTTTTATACCCTAACAAAAGGGGAATTTTAATAGAATTTTATAGATATTTAGGAACGTATATATATCTAAATTCATGTTGCAATATGTTTAATGTAATTAACAGAATACTAATGACATTAAATAGAGTATTGAGAATATAATGATTGAATTCTACTTTAGACAACTTCAAATAGCTGTGACTATTTAAACGACTTTAAATCACCATCATCATCAATCGTGTCTCTATCAATCAACTTCTCAAACTCCTCTCTTCGTATTGCTGTCACAGGACAGGATGCACACCGCTCGACAAAGCTTCTCATGCAGCTTTAAATATACATATATAGATATATAGTATATATATCAATTATATCTATACACATATCTATATGATGTTCATACAAATCTGTAGCTCTTATATATACAGGTATAAATAAATGTATAACAAATCTTGATTGGTAGATTTATTGCTACTTCTGTCTCTCTCTATTCAAGCTAACACATTTTAGCTTGGCTTGAAGCTTGTTTTCCAATGCAAACAAATTGTGATTATTCAATGCAAATTAATTTTTCGTACTATATTATAAAACAGATCAAAAACATTTAGATAAACAACTTTGACTAACTCAACGAAAATTAATTTAAAAACTTCATAAATTTTGGCTTACATACAAATTTTGAAGAATCTGTCTTAGCATAGATCAACTGTTATATATGTATATGTATATATATCTATATCTATATCTATATCTATATCTATATCTATATCTATATCTATATCTATATCTATATCTATATCTATATCTATATCTATATCTATATCTATATCTATATCTATATCTATATCTATATCTATATATCTATATCTCTATTAATCTATACCCTACAATTTCAAGTGTATTTAGTCGTCGCCTTAAAAAATATACCTCAACAATTTTCGATTTGGTTCTCGCAGCTTATAAATACATTTCTGCTAGCAACAACAACAACAACTACAAGAAAAGCAACAGCGAAAAATGTTTAATATTATTTTTGATACATAGCCTTTGGCTTGGCCGCCGTGCCGTGTTCCCGTTGCCAAAAAACTATTTGCAAACAAAAACATAAATTCATCTCGTGCTCGCATATATTTAGACGCATATTAATAAAAATGGATGCTACCAAAAAGATTCAGTTTTATTTTTACCTCAGCGGCATTCGACGTTCGGCATTCGACATAATAATAAAAACAAGCTTGTTAAATGTTACGAAATGTGTTTTACTCTGTTTATGCATTTTTAGATATGTATGTATATATACATATATAGAGCTTTATCAACTCGTAGCTTATCAATTCCAAATAGACCTTCTTCTGACGTAGTTTCTTTACCACTTGAAGAGTTGTTGGTGCAAGGGACTTCAAACTTGTATCTGATTATAAATTTTAAAAAAATTTGTTGATTGACATATTTTTTACTTCTGTTTTTCAACTAGCAAATATACTTTAAAGAAGGTTTAAGCTTAGCCGTGCAATCTAAAGCTTGAAGATATGTTTGTCCATGTTTTGAATATGTGTTCAATGCTTTAGGGTTTATATATTCAGCTTCTTCAGTTCTCAGTCTTCAGTCTCAAATATCTAATTTCCTATTATTAAATAATAATTGTTTTTTTTCTTTCCCTCATATGTATATCAAAATAAATTACACATATTCATAAAATCTTATCAGCAATCAAACCATAATAACTGTTTCATATACATATATGTTAATCAAAAGTTATGCCCTTAAAATTCTAATTTGTTTTGCCGCATTGCTTTGTACCCATAGGGCGAATAAAGCCTTTAAAAACAAATATAAATTCCACTCTATATATAATATATTACTTATCAGTTAACATGTTTTATTATGTAATTCTTATTCATAATTATATAATTTCTAAAAATATTTTCTTCAACTTTCATAAATTCATAATGCGTGCAACACGTGTCGTATGAATAATATTTATTTTTATATTGATAAATAGACAATTATTTAAAGTTTTCTATATGCATTGTATTTAAATACTAAATCAACTTGAATTTGAAAACCCTTTGTTGTCCCAAATCATGCATAACAAGTAAGAACGTTGCCGCCGGGCGTTATCAACTGCAGAAAACTCATTCACTGCCTAGACGCTGTCAGATCCACTTTCCGATCTTCCACGCCCTCAATTGATATACATGTAAGTATATAATATTTGTGCAAGTCAATGGAGGATGTCAACAGTAATAATAATATATAGTTGTCAAATTTATAGTTTATGGCTGTAAAACTGTAGAAAAAGGAAAAAGCATAGATATATCCGCCATATCATCTTCTTGATTTAGGGCTGTATATTAGTATATATTCCAAATTTCAACTCTCTAGCACTTCAACTATCATGGTTTCGGAGATACCGGAAAATGCATATTCCGTTTTGCCAGAAAAAAATCTTCCCACTTTATAATTCGAGAGTATACTTGAGAATATGTTCCAAATTTCAAGTTTTTAGCTATAGCGGCGTAAAGATTTGCATTCATACGGATAAACTAATAGACAGACGAACAGCAAAGCGTCCATTGCACTAAACCAATATACTCATTTCACCTTCGTGAATGAGTATAAGCATTGAATTTACTTGAAGCTCTTTGCTGCAACTGATTTGACTTGATTTTTGTGTGTGTTTTGTACCTTAGGCGTTTCCTGCCTGCCGCAAACACATAATTGCGATCGTTGATTCGCTGCTGCTCGTTCGTTTGCATGAATTAGGGCCACATGTTGGCGATTCACTATCCAACAACAACAACAATAAAGCGCACTCTGACTCTGCCTCTGCCTCTGTTGCTGCTTCAGCCCACGCAATGCGCGCGCAAAAATTTACGCGATTTGTCAGCCCGTCGAATATGCTTTTTTCTCCGTCTTTTTCCTAGATTTTTTTCTTGCTGCTATTTATTGTGTGCTTACATTTCGCTTGTTGGTTCTTTGAAATGCTTGAGGTTGCTTTCGGCAGGGTTTAAGTGGGCCTACACACAGAAACACAAACACATAGACACACATACATACAAACACTGGCACTTTGTTTGCTTTTGATACACTGCTTGTTAAGTGAAAAGGAGTTTAACCTGGTTCTTGGCTGCCAAAAAATGATTGAGAAATGTAAAAGATATATAGACATTTGAGTTAACTCAAAATTAATTGTATTAATCAAACTTGATTCATATATTTAAAATATCTAAAAAAGAATAATAAATTAAAATATAGAAAAACCAACATCAAATTGTTAATTTCTAAATAATTAGAACAAAATTGTAAAGTTTACATAATACTAAAAACAATATAAATAAGTAAAAAATAATAATAATAATAATTTAAAAATAAAAATACATAAAATATAAAAATAATTAAAAAATAAAAATACTAAGAATAATTAAAAATAAAAAAAATAAAAACAAAAATATTAATAAATATTTAAAACTAATATTGATAAAATAAAATTAATAAATAAAAAAAATAAAAAATTAAAATTAAAAAAAAATGTATAAAACAAAAATGTTAAAAAAAGTAGAAAAAATATATTACAAAATATTTAAACATAATATTAATCAATATAAAAAATAATAAATCCAATAAATAAAAGAAATAGTTTCAATAAATATTAAGACAATTTCGTAAGCAGCTAAGAAAAAATTTAAATTTAATTAAAAAGTAATAAAATTAAACATTTCTAAAATAAAAGTAAAAATAAATGTGCAAGTTTAAATAACTATATTATAGATAAACAGCATATAAAATAAAATAAATATTTTGTTAAAAAAAAAAATTACAAAGTTATATAAAAAAGTTCACAGGAAATGAGGATATCTGGATACTTCAAAGAGTTTTTAGTTTTTTTCTGCTCAATTAGCAAAAAGTATAAGACTTTTGTGTTGCATATAAGTACCATTTATTGTAGCTCAAGTTATACAATCACTTGTGACACATAAGCAGAAATCAATCTTAATTCTTTTGCAGTAAACAGAGCATTAGGCAGTCAGTTTAAATTTAGCTACAATATCTCTCGCTTACTTGTTTGTGTTGTGTACTTAGTGCTATCGAAGTAGTTGTTGTTATTGCTGTCACTGTTGCTGCCTTTGTAGTTGCTGTTGTTGTTGTTGTTTGTAGACAATTTCTAAGTGTGTTCAAATTTGGGTCAGCTCTTCTACGCACTGTCGCTGCTGACGCTGCTGGCTGTCAGAGTGTCATTGTAATTGCAAATATCGCAGCCAAGCAGCGACACTCACTCACTCAAAAAATATCACTCATACGCCAGCGTGTGCATTCGCGCACTGCCCACGCGCTGCTTAAGCCAAAACAGCAAAAAATAAATAAAAATACGAAATACGAAAACCGAAAAAAAATAGAAGGAAAAGCGAAGCAAACGCAAATTGTCATCATTTTCATTTTTGGGGGCCCCAAAAGTGCCTAATGCAAAACTATAAATGAAAATTAGCGCATTTAATTGCCCAAAATGTGTCTGCCAACAGCAACAAACGCAACACGAATCGTATGAAGCAACAACAACAGCAACAACAACAATTACAACAACAGCTACAACAACATTTGCAACGTCTGCAACAAGGCGCTTGACGTAATTGCCCAGACAAGTTTTCTGCCTTGCACTTCTCGCATTGCGCACTTTTGACAGGCCCCAACGCAAAAGGCGTCTACAAATTTATTTTACAGCATTGTTCATAAAATATATATATATAGATATGCATTTAGATATATATTTTAGATTTTATTACACCTGTATTAAGTATTATTACACCAGCTATTTATCTGCTGCGCGTATTTTGGGTAGAGCCTGCGCAGGCAGCTCTTTTTAATTGATATACGACATGAAATAAATGGAATTACATTTGGATTGGTTAAGCCTAGAAAGATATAATAGTGCTTGATTACAACTAGTTGTTCCATATCTATGTGAATTTTATAGCTAATTGAAACAGCAGAAGGTCTACTTATGCAATCGTTAACTTTGACTATTTTTTGACTTATACGAATGCTAATACTTATGCTTAAGTATAAGTATTTATAGGTATAGGTGTAAGTATATATGTAGGTATATATCGTCTTATATTTACACTTATACTTAAGTCTCTACTTCTTTTACTTCTACTTCTACTTCTACTTCTACTTCTACTTCTACTTCTACTTCTACTTCTACTTCTACTTCTACTTCTACTTCTACTTCTACTTCTACTTCTACTTCTACTTCTACTTCTACTTCTACTTCTACTTCTACTTCTACTTCTACTTCTACTTCTACTTCTACTTCTACTTCTACTTCTACTTCTACTTCTACTTCTACTTCTACTTCTACTTCTACTTCTACTTCTACTTCTACTTCTACTTCTACTTCTACTTCTACTTCTACTTCTACTTCTACTTCTACTTCTACTTCTACTTCTACTTCTATTTCTACTTCTACTTCTACTTCTACTTCTATTTCTACTTCTACTTCTATTTCTACTTCTACTTCTACTTACACATATATTTATAATAACTCTTATACATGTACTTCATCTTATACACATGCTTATACTTATTCTTAAACTCCCTTTTATTCTTTTTGATTGCCTTTTATTTATATTCTTGTAGCTTACTCAAACTTCTTGAACTTATACGTGAAACTAGTATATTCTCCATTTAAAATCCCAAAAATTCGAGATTAAATATAATAATAATATGGCAAGTTTTTAGTATACAAAACGCTTTCAGTTCAAATTACCCTTTCCTAGGGTATATCATAATTTTGCATCTCAATACATATACAAATCGAATGGAATATACACTAAGGGCTTTCCTTTCGACAATGTGTTAATCTATTTAACTGCGACATACGTAACGTATGCTTAATTTTCGATACAAAATCATCGAGTATACGCCCAGTTACGACTATAATAAACAACGCGTGATATTGCCAAATTTGAGTGTTTAGCAGCTCATAAAGGCCACAGCTGTTGCTGTTGCTGTTGCTGTTGCTGTTGCTGTTGCTGCTGCTGCTGCTGCTGCTGCTGTTGTAAAAATCCCTTTCGTGTCAGCCCTTTTGGCGCCCTAATTAATGCTAATTCCGCATTGACTACCTTTCTTTTATGCCTCTTTTTTTGGCGTTCAATTAACAGTGCGTTAATGGCCGAGCACAATATTTGCCACTGTCAACACAGACATACACGCACACACACACACACACACACACACACACACACACACACACACACACACACACACATACAACAGCAGACAAAGTCTATGACAGTTGGAGAGCTGCTTAACATCGCTTCGAGTTGGTCACCAAGTGCCTGACAAGCTGCCAAAAGGGAGTCTCGACTCGAGTCGGGCTTCAAGCCGCAGCCTCAATTGTTGTAAAGATTCATACAACAGCTTGTTGTTGCTATTGCTGTAGTCACTGTTGTTGTTGTTGTAGTTGTTGTTGTGGGACAGCCCACGGCAAATTTCACAAACAACAAACGACGAGTATCGAGCATCGAGCATCGAACCAACGACCATCGCTATATGTCGCTGCCTTTTCAAGTGCTAACAAGCTGTGCCGCCCCTCTGCCCCGCCCCCCGTCGTATGGCTAAATGTGTTAACCGCACAGCAACAACAAGTTCAACTTCACTCAATACTGTCGGATTATGGCATTTGGCACCCACAACGCCAACAGCGCAGCGACATAACTGTAATAATTACAGACAAACTCTTAGACCCTGACCCAACCGCTCGCCCTCCCTCGCAGCCAATTGCCAATTGGCCAGAGTGAGTCACAGGGCCTGAGCTGCTGCCATTGGACGACATATTTGTTGCTACCATTCGGCCAATAAGAGAAAAGCTTTCATTTACCACACGTCCCTAAATATGACATCAACTTAGCTAAGCGCTTGTGCGGCAAGGGAAAAACCACAAAGCCCTTTTAGATGCGTGACTCTAGTTGGTATATAAAATGTATTTCTATAATATATTATATATTTATATATATTTCTATATTATATATATTTCTATATTATATTATTATATAATATTATATAAAGTACGTTTATTTAACAAATTCAAATTGTATCTCTATACCAGTATAAATGGTGACTGAATTGTTGAATTCGATGTTCGATAAATATGTATGAAAATAGGAATAAAACCCATACAATAAAGTTACCTTGAAGTATGATTGTATTCTTAGATAAGGATACAAGTATATACAAGACTACCAGTTCTAGGAAATAGGTAGGAGCGTCATAAATGTTTTTTAGTTGCTATGTTTTTATTTTATTTTACTTTTGTTTTCGCAAAATAAATATCAAACAATTAAGCGTGTTATAGTCAAGACTACTTGACTAAGAGATCTCTTGACTACTGCACAGAACTGTTATTCCAATCATTTTACGCCTTTTTATGTATACATAACAAACAACACATGCACACACACATACACTTGCATCCACACGCATGAATACGTACACGCTCTGCTAACTGCGCAGTTGACGTTGCGTCCGCGCTGCGGTTGATATACGGGCTATACTTAATTGTGGAATAAATCCTCTTGTAGATAGACTATCTTCATCAAACTTTCAGAATAATCACATCAATTAGTTTAGTCAGTCGGAACCTACTTATATACCCAATATAAACTTTCGATAACTATAGAGTCCGTTAATCAGCAGTCAACACTAAAGTATTCGTATACTTTATATAGTTGATAAAGAACTTCATTAAATTTTCTATATCATGTTCAGTTTTTATTTAAGAGCAATCAGTGAGTCAGTCAGTTCCTCAATTCAATCCTCAATTGTCAGTCGGTCAGTCAGTGAGTCCCTCAGTCAGTCAGTTCCTTAGTGAGTCAGTTCCAAATTCACTCCTTTAGTCAGTTCCTAATTCACTCCCTCAGTCAGTCAATCAGTCAGTCTCTCAGTAAGTCGCTCATTCATTGCCTAATACATTCACTCAGTCAGTCCTTCATGTACCGATTCATTCTCTCCCTCAGTCAGTCAATTCCTTAGTCAGCCCCTCATTCTCTGCCTCATTCATTCCCTCAGTTAATCAGTCACTCACTGTCTCATTCATTCCCTCAGTCAGTCAGTCACTCACTGTCTCATTCATTCCCTCATTCATTCCCTCAGTCAGTCACTCATCCACTGCCTCATTCATTCCCTCAGTCAGTCAGTTCTTCATTCACTCCCTCTGTCAGTCAATTCCTCATTTATCGCCTCATTCATTGTCTCAGTCAGTCAGTCAATCAGGCCCTCATTCTCTGCCTCATTCACTTTCTCAGTCAGTCAGTTCCTCATTCATTCACTCCCTCAATCCCTCAGTCAGTCAATCAATTCCTCAGTCAGTCACTTCTTCATTCACTGTCTCATTCATTGCCTCAATCAGTCTCTCTTCATTCACTCCCTCAGTCAGCAGTCAGTCAGTCCCTCACTCATTCCCTCATTCACTGCTCCAGTCACTCCCTCATTTCCTCAGTCATTCAGTCAGTCTCTCTCAGTCACAGACTGATCAGTTTAATATACAGCAATGTCTCTATCATACTAGTATCAGTGTCGCCCAGTGCATGGCGATGCCAACAAATTGCAATTGTCGCACTTTTACACAATTTCGCACTTTGCAGTAAATTTTAGATTTTATTTTATTTCATTTTTCTTCACTCGATTTTTTGTAGTTTTGCGTTTTTTCGGTTTTTATTCGTACGCCCACATGAGGCTCGGCGCCCATTCAGCCTCATTTTGCGAATCACATTGCCTGCCACGCCCCTCCCCGCTCCGCCCCTTTTTGGCAGTGTGTAAACAGTTGCGTGTGGGCGTTCTATTCCTGGCGCACGCATTGCCAGCGCAATTAACACATTTGTATCTGACAAATGCAATCTGTGCGCTCGTATCTCAAAAGCGTTTTCACTTGCACTTTTCAGATACTTTTCGTTGTTGCTGTTGTTGCTGCAGCTACTCTGTTTATTGTTGTTGTTGCTTTGCTCTGGGTGCCTAATAAAGCGCATTGTGCGCTTGTTAATATTTGCGAGACAAGTGAAATTTATAAGTGCCAAATGAATATAAATTCAAACAAATGGCAACAAAATTAAATGCGAATTCAGATTTTCTTTTTAGAATTATCATAGAGAATTGTGTAAGTCATAGAGAGAAGAGTTCTATATATTATGAATAAATACTATATATAAATCTTTTTGATTAGTTTATTAATGCTGAGTTTCAACTGTTTCTTTTTGTTGTTGCTGTTGAAGTCTGTTTGAAAATTGGCATAGGTTCAAAATTTAGATGAAGATAGCTCTTGGTGCCATCAACTAGCTATATTTATATAATTTTTATAGGTTCTATTTGTGGAGCCTGCAGTTAAAGTAATTGAATAAATATGAAAGATAATAGTAAATTATAGTTATTGTTTTGCTTTAAAATTCATTCTGATTTTTCAAGAAAAAACTTTGAATATTTATTTTTAGATTTTTATTTAAAGTGTAAATCTATGTAATCTTGGATCTATTAAATGAATCTAGTTGTGTTGAGCATATCAACTACAATATTTCTAAATAACTGTTATTTTAGTTAGTTAGTTAGTTTAAATGAATTCAATTTTTAGTAATTTTTAATTCCTGAATAATTTTTCTAATAACCTAATACCGAACTGAAAACAGTAAAAATTAAAAAAAAAATATATATATATAAAAGTAAATTTGAATTGAATTTTTTTATTTTGATTCAAAACTAAATTCCATGCCCGAAAAGATATGGCAAAAATGCCCAAAAAGTGTATAATATCCTCAAGAATTACATATTTCATGATGCCCTACAATAGTCTTAAGTCAACAGCTTATCTAACATCATATCTACCTCATTTCATTAGCCATTCTGCCTTATTGACCTAGATTTTAGCGTTCAGTCGACTCACCCATTAACCTTTTGGCATTTGACCTTGCTGGCCAAACCCCGCGAACCAAAGTCAATAGCTAAAATAACCATAGACATATATTTATATATATATATATATATGTATATACTTTTTTATATATATATAAATATTTTTTAACTGCTTAATCAATCATGGTTAGCCAAGTATCTATAACTTGTCTATGTATCTATAGCTCTCTGTCTCTTTCTATCTCTCTCCCTCCCTCTATATTTGTATCTGTAACTACGCTGACCTTCATCTCTTACAATTTACTGCGGCTGATGCTGGGGCCAAACCTATTTGCTACTCGGTTTATTCAAATGATTTGTTGCTCTTGCTGATGTTGTTGTTGTTGTTGTTGCTGTTGCCTTTCGGCTGATTCATTTGCCCGTTTTGAGGCATTTTGCACATTTGACCATTGAGCCAAGGTGAACTTCAAACGCTAATCTTGATCTCGTTTGCCTTCTGCACAGATCTGTTATACATAGATCTGTATAAGCACATACATACAAATATATATATATATATGTATATATATATATATATATATTTTTTTTTTTGTGTCTCTTATCGCATTTGGCGCATCTTTTTGGCAATTCGCAATTGATTTGTGCCGTCGCTTTCAATGTTGAAGGGCAAATGGAAATGAAACAAGTTTATGATCCATTTGAGCGGGTGTGTATGAGTGTCTCTTTCTCTCATTCTCTGTGTGTGTGTGTGTGTGTGTGTGTGTACTTTTATAGCTATAGACTGATTGATTTGCTTAGCGGCCGTCATGTGGGCGCTCAGTTTTGTAACGCTCACGCGCGTGTTACCGCTGCGTTCAATGAACTCAACGGTAAATTTACAACGCCAACAACAACAACAAAAACATTAATAATATAGTAAAGCACCAACTACAGCAGCAACAACAACAACAGCTGCTGTTGCTGCCAACGTCAAACGCTGAAAAAACCTACGCCAACATGTAAAGTTCTAATGCCAAAGATAAACAAAGGCACAACAAAAAAAAACTATTTGAAAATGAGCAAAGAGAAACAGCAGCAGCAACAACAACAAATATCAACAAACTACTTTGTATTTATAATTATTATCGGTCCGTCCGTACAGCACTTCAAATGCTCGTGTATCTCTCTCAGCAAGCTACTCCCCTCTCTCTCCCCTCTCTCTCTCTCTCACTCTCCGCCATGTAGAACGTGTAAATTGAAAAACTATTTGGCTGTTACAACAGCAGCGCTGTCCGCTGCCGCTGCCGATGTCGGCGTCGCTGCTGCGCACGATAAGGCGCAGCTAACTAAAAGTTGAAGGCCATTGCTGATACGCCGCGTGGGACGCGTGTGTTGGCAATTGTAGCTATATCCATGTGTGTAACGGTGTGTATCTCAATGTGTGTGTATTTGTGTATTGTTAGCATTGATTATCTAAGTATACGCACACACACACACACACACATGCATATACGTATGTGTAGCTAGAAGGCACGTGACAATAGGCGTGTGCTGTCCATCTAGCCTATAGCTCTATTTGCATCTGCATTAGAGTTTGTTAGCTGATTTAAAACGACACTGCATGATTTATCATTTATCTATTTATTTTGTACATGTTTTATAGAAATTGATTAAATTTATAATTAATTTTATAATATAATTATAATATATATTTATGATTTATCATCTATTTATTTATTACATATTTTTTTAGAATATTTATTTCAAATATAAATAATTATATAATATAATTATAATATATATTTATAAAATAAAATAATACTTCATTTTAATAAACTTTTAAAAAATATATTTATTTGTTACAAATATTTTCTTTATCATTTATTGTTTTCATTTTTAGCGAATTAGCATATATTATACATATATATTTTTTTATTTTTTTTTATTATGTATTTATATTTTACATATGTTTTCAAAAATGTATTTAACTTATGCTTTACATGTAGGTACATATTTTAAAAACATTTGGAGAATAATTTCAATGTATTATAATAATTTGTTTTGCATAATTTAGCAAATATTATGTATTGTAGTCTAAGAAAAAATATTTAAAATATATATATATTTTTTATCTAATTAAATTTTAGTATGTAAAATTTTACAGTATTTTTTTATTTATTTATTTTTTACATAATTTAACAAAAATTTTGTATTGTAATTTACGTATATATTATTTATTTGGATTTTTTTTTTTATTTATTTATGTTATTTTATTTTTTTTACATTTAAAAAATATCTTGAAATAGTTTTTATTAAATTTTTTTTTAAATGTATAAAAATCTCGTACAGGTTAGCTTTAAAGGGTATTTTTATTTTTTTAATTTGTATTAATTCGTCATTGGTTTAATATAAACTTTTCTTTTATTATTCTTTTTTAATTTTGTCAATAGTTTTATTTAATTTATATATTTTGTTTTCTAATACCCCCATTAAATGCTCGTATGC
Source organism: Drosophila hamatofila (assembly GCA_035045345.1). Classification (NCBI taxonomy): domain Eukaryota; kingdom Metazoa; phylum Arthropoda; class Insecta; order Diptera; family Drosophilidae; genus Drosophila; species Drosophila hamatofila. Next base: position 4,694,229 of record JAWNPA010000020.1, on the reverse strand, counting down.
TGTAATAGTCCCCAAATAAATATCGATAAGAAATACATTTATTTTGATTTATAGCACTCGACTCTTTCACGCTCCTGATATGAAGCGAAAGTTTGAAAAGATTTGAGACAAGCGAAGGAAATAGCAATAAAGATAATATAAATGTCATTCCGTTAAGAGGTCCTATAAAACGTCTTTAATTGGCTGTCAACAGCTTTGGTTCTGGCGCTGGCTCTGGGCATGCGGCTTATCTATTACAGCATCGCGTTTTGCTTTGAGCAAACAGCGCACGGATAATGCGGACACACACATACATGTATATACATATATATTTAACATATTGCGCAATTTGCTGATCGCTCAACTCGACCCTCCCCAAAAACAAAAACAACAAAAAAAAACTCTCTTAACTTTTGTTTTTGTTTGGCTCTGTTTGTATTCTCAAGTGTTTTTTTTCGTTCTACGTCTGCCTGCAACGCTGATAAGCATACACAATATATATGTATATATACATACATACATACATATAATATATATTCTATATAAACATATACATATATACTTAAACAATTTGACGTAAGCAGCTGAAAGTAAAAGTTTTGCTACTGCCATTGCACCCATTAATGAATCGTTTGTGCGGGGAAAGGGGCTTGATTGCAGTCAGCCGACGGAAAAGGGGGCGGGGCTTGGCCATTGCATTGAAAAGTGCAAGTGAAAATGAGAACTGCAAATTGTGAATCACTTTATAAACTGCAATTCGCGTCAATGAAAACGAAAATGAAAATAAAAATGAAACTGCAAATGAAAATGCATGCATATATCTATATATTTTGTTGTCTTCTTTCTTTGTTATGGAATTCAGCTGGCGCCGGCGCTATAAATCTTAATTTATGTAGTGCTAATTATTAATTTATAATATTTGTATAGATATTAGAAATTACTAATTAAAAATTTGTCAGCTGAGCTGTTTAAGTGATTTATGCAGGAATACTTGAAAGAAAAGCAAGCTTGAAAGCTCGCAATGGGAGTTCTAGACTAGTAGATACCCTGAATGCTGCAGGGAGCTGAAATTACAATCATTCTATGATTAGATTCTTATGGGATGAGTTATTAAATAAAATTATAAACAATTGTATAGTATATAGGAATATACATATGAAATTTAAAGTCTCTAGCTTCATACGGTCGGACAGACTGACATGGCTTGATCGACCTAGCTCGTCGTTCTAATCAGACTATGTCGGGTCTGACACGCCTTCTTTGATGTTTATGTATATAATATATACATACATACATGTGTGATTAATATAAAAACATATTTTGTATGAAATTAAATTATTTTTCAAGAGATAGCTGAGTATATATAGTCCAAAAGTCTGTTATATATTTATGTTTGAAAGCATCACAATCCAAATATATATCTATGTATCTCTGAGTTTTTACAGTTCTGATTGAAATTCAAATGAATTCCCCTTAATATATATTTTATATATGTACATATATAAATTTTGTTTAAATCTTTTTAAATTAAGATCCGCTGCTATAATGATTAAATTCTATTATTTATTTCTCAAGTCGGTATCACTTCTCAATTTCAGTTCCATTTTCAATTATTTATGCAGTGTAATTCAAGTATTTGCTGGAAGCTTCAGTTGCTATCATATTTTTATTGTTTGCTAACCTTACAATCTCAATGGGAACATTATGTAATGAGCAGCGAATAGAAATTTCCATTCAGGTGTATATATTTTCATATCTGTTATGTGCTCCACTTCCAAATAGTATTCACTCAAATTGTAAAATGTGTTAAATTAGCATAGAATTTGTTGTAAAATGTGTGAAATTTATGATAATTCTATAAGAATATATTCTATGTATTTCCATCGAATTGTAATAGCAAATGAAAGCCGCGTGATCTGCGTTGCTTCTCTGCAAATTTAGAACGTTTGCAGAAGAAAAAGAAAAAGCAAGAAAAAAAAATCAGAAAACAAAGTAAAATAAATAAATAAAATGCGAACAAAATTAACAGCAAAAGTTATTGCAAAAGTTTTCTCAGCTGAAAGCGAAAGTTCTCTGCGAGAGATAGTTTAATGCCCGTTGTATACACATGTGTGTATGTGTGTGTGTGCATGCACATGTACATATGTATGTATATTGTTGCTTGTGCTATTAAATTTTATAAGCCGCACAAACACAGTGAGAGAATAAAATAATAATAAAAATGAAAAAACAAAAACAAAGAAATACATTGCGGGCGTCGCAGTCGGCGCCGCAAATAAAAAATCGCTTACGACAGCGCCGGGCCCCATGGCGCACACGCACACACAAAGCTTGTAGTTGTAATTGTTATTATTGTTATTGTTACTGCTCACACACACACACTTGCACTCACTCTCACACGTAAGCACACATTCTCGCGATCGTCCACCTCAGTCGCACACCCTCATTGTGAGGCGCTAGCGCTGGCTCGCTCACACACATTTGCGAAAAAGTTCTTTGACGTTTTGTTTATTTATTTTGTTAAGCTGCGCGCGCGTCGTCAGCGACAGCGACAGCGACAGCAGCAGCGGCATCGGCAACAACACACTCATAAATTCTCTTACTAAAAAGCTTTGTGTGTAGCGCTCTCACGCGCTTGTTCTCTCTCACGCTCTCGAGTGCGCTCTCTGCATTTGAAACGTACACAAAGCACAAAGAAAAGCAAAAGTACTTCTTATCAGCTTTGCCTCTTCCCCTGCTCTTTTCATCTTTCTTACTCCTGTTGCTGCTCGCTGCATTAGAACTTTGCCCAAAAGCAGTTAAGATTAACACGCGTTGTAAAAAAAAATACATATCACTTACATAGGCATGTATGTATGTATGTATATAAATAGTACCAGCGAGGGTGGTTATGAGAGTTGGGAATGTATATGTTTATACGTTTGTTTGTTGGTGTGCTTGTGGAGCACACATAAATTAGCATTAGCTTATCTATGCCATTACATTTGGCCGCAAAGTGTAAGCCAATGTACTTAACCCCTTCCAGCTTACAGCAATATTTTCATGCAAAAATTTGCTCGAACAATTAACAGCAATCAAAACATGGCGGCAGCAAATGGCAATTAACACGCCACACACCACTGCGCACGCACCCTTCCCTCAAGGCACGCGGCGTGCTATAGTGAGATGGAGCATGGCGCTTAGCCCGTTATCGACTAACGGAAATGCAATTAATAATGTTGGCCCAACAACCGAACAATTTCCGCCTAATTGTAATGGGGGGAGAAAAAAACTGGTGTTTAATGACAAATTACAATTTGTCTGATGTCGATATACAGTGATAACGATATCAGAACTAAATAGAAAAAAAAGGGAGTAACTTCCTGTTCCTCTTCCGTACTGAGCACTGATATCAGCTGATAACGGGCGAAAGTTGTCAGGAACGAAAATATAAATTTAGAATAGCACTGAAGAAGTGCAAAATTTTCGCAAATTACTTCAGAGTTCTATTTTCGATCATTTTGGCGATAAGAAAACACAAATTGTACAGTTGTCGATCTCTATTTGTTTAAGTGCGAATGCCTCAACTGAAGGCACGGCAAATGTGGGCCATCATCACATAGAACTATAAAAGGAAACCACCTGCTATACAAACTAACCAAATATCAATAGATATACACAGAATTAACATCAGTTCTCTTGCAAATTCTCTGGTAATTATGGCTCTACTTTTCTCCAAAATTATCACGATCCAGATGTTATTTATTTTTTTTTGCAGCCATAAACTGGCTTCCAAATGTGTTAATAGACTAAATATTAACAAAATTCGAAATTTTGTTGCTCTCGCCCCCTTTGCTGATAAGAGCGACAATATTTTCGTATTCCTATCAAAGATTAAGCTTTCGACATTTTTAGGCGATCGAAAGAACTTTTGTAATATATAAACAAATTTCTATAGCTTAGGAAATGATAATTATATGATGGGTGAAATGGAACTGTGTAATATGTGAGAGCTGCATATGTTTTTCTTTATTCACCTAGTTTCCACGGTTAACAGTAGATTTGCAGTTATATTTGATATGATCTTTTAGCGCAATTGAAATTTGAAATTAATTGAAGAAAATTTAAATATCAAAAATATAAAATAATATAATATATTATTTTATTTTATATTACTACATTACATTTTATTCCATTCACCCATTTTCCACCTGAAAGCGTGAATTTAACAAACAAAATTTCTGTATATGAAATTTGGAGTCTCATTTATGAATAACGTTAATACTCTTTTCTGTTGTAATAAGTTAACTCTTATTTAATTAGTATACGACTTTTTCCAAATATATATAATTAACATATCTTCATATCTACATCCAACAGGTACAACACTGAACAAGGAGCTATGGACCAGCAATTCTGTTTACGCTGGAACAATCATCCCACAAATTTGACCGGGGTGCTGACCTCGCTGCTGCAGCGTGAGGCGCTCTGCGATGTCACCCTCGCCTGTGAGGGTGAAACAGTCAAGGTATATTCTCGAATGAGCTAAAAATTATATATATAAATTATAACTGTTCTATCCATCATCTGTTGCAGGCACATCAAACCATACTGTCAGCCTGCAGTCCATATTTCGAGACGATTTTCCTGCAGAATCAGCATCCGCATCCCATCATATATTTGAAAGATGTTCGATACTCAGAGATACGCTCCCTGCTGGACTTCATGTACAAGGGCGAGGTCAATGTGGGTCAGAGTTCGCTGCCGATGTTCCTGAAGACTGCCGAGAGTCTGCAGGTGTGTAATTGAAACTGATGCCAGAGTTTCTCGTTTTCATTATTAATGAGTTTTTTTTTTTGATGTGGCATTACAGGTGCGCGGTCTCACAGACAACAACAATCTGAATTATCGCTCCGATTGCGACAAGCTGCGCGATTCGGCAGCCAGTTCGCCCACTGGGCGTGGCCCCAGCTATGGTGGACTGGGCGCCGATATACGCGACTCACGTGACTCCCTGCGCTCCCGCTGCGAACGCGAGCTGCGCGACGATCTGCAGCGCAGCAGCAGCAGCCTCAGCTTGAGCGAGCGCAGCTCGGCTGCTGCGGCGGCCGCTGCTGCTGCCGCTGCCGCTGTGGCAGCAGCCGGTGGCAATGTGAATGCAGCTGCCGCTGCGCTCGGCCTGACGACCAGCGCCGGCGAACGATCTCCCAGCGTGGGCAGCGCCAGTGCCGCGGCGGCTGCCATGGCCGCTGCCGTCGCTGCAGCTGCGAATCGCACCGCCAGCGCCGACGCTTTGAACAGTCGCGGCGATGCTGGCAGCGATCGGGGCAGCGAACGGGGCACGCTGGAGCGTGCTGATAGTCGGGATGAGCTGTTGCAGCTGGACTACAGTACCAAGGATAATAATAATACTAACAACAGCAGCAACAACAACAACAACAACAACAACAGCAGCAGCAGCAGTAGCAGCAACAACAACAACAACAATAACAACAACAACAGCAGCAGCAGCAACAACAACAACAACAACAACAATCGAGAGCGCAACGATAGCAGAGACAGAGATCGGGACAGAGAGCTGTCCACCACGCCCGTCGATCAGCTGTGTAGCAGTAAGCGCAGACGTAAGAACTCATCATCCAACTGTGATAATTCGTTGTCCTCGAGCCATCATGCGAATGCGGCCCACATACAGGACAGACACTACGCGCAGGACTCTCAGGTGAGTCGAACACTTGAGCTATATGAAATGATTGAAATAATAGAGTTAATTGTAACGAAAACGCAAGTTTACTATTGAGGTATATCTATATGTCTGAGATATATATGAAATATATAATATATTATGAAGTATATCTAACTTTGAATATATGACTATGGGGATCGCACGTATAGAAACGACTTGAGTTACTTTAATATACAACATATCATCATATATATTGAATTATAGATATATTGAATTGGTCATTTGGAAATTGGAAATGTTTATACATATTTGTATTCCTGATCAAAATCAACAGCCAAGTGGATCTTTATCTTTCTCTCTTTATGTCATCTATTTCCATCCAAATATCCATAGCTTTTTCCAAGAAATCCATTTTAATCGATATCAAACTTTAGATTATTGGTCAAATCTTCCATCTCCTAACAGCTACATTTACTATATATATACCAAGATGCTGATTAGCCATTCAGTACTTTGTGTACTAAACGTTTTTGGATTCCACCCATCTTCCATCATGCCAAATAAAAAAGGCATGTCAGTTGGAGCATCTTCATGCCAAATTGATTTAAACTGTTTTTTATTGAATATAGTTCTATAGTAGTCAAAAAATTAAACACTCATAATTCGTGCAAGATTTAAATTTTCTACTGAATTATTTCTAGTTAGCTAAATTTTATGATTATCAAAAAAAAATACAAAAAAAATTAGATTTGATATTATAGATCACGTTCATTGACCTTGACAGTTTTTTTACTGAATCTAAATCTTTAAAAGACAATCTACAGTTCCTATTTAATGTAGTAAAAAAAATAAATTTATAGTTCTGTTTGTTGAGTGAAATCTAAATTTTCTGACTTTTGTACTTAGCTAAATTTTATGATTTAAAAAAATGTATACATATATATTAGATTAGATATTATAGATATTGTACATGGTCTATTATCAAAGCTATTCAAACTGATCGAACAGATTCATGCTCCTGACTACAGTTACGACGCTGAATGCGAACTTGGCAACCTATAAATAGGATAAATATATATTATTTGTAATATATTTGAATATATATAAATATGTTATTTAGTTATAGTATATTAGTTTTTGGGGCTTAGCTATACCCACCTTAATGTTACTGCTCACCGACATTCGAATAATACCGAATCCAATAAATATAATCGGCTGTTGCACCTGATGCATGAAAATCCTTAAGGTAGATTTATATTTGCGCTCTGCATCGATCCAATGTGATTGGCCTAGAATGTTGCACAAATCATCGCCGTCTGCTACTATAGAATCGCAGAGGTAACAAAACGGAAATGTTTCCAACAGCAGGGCTACGACCAATATGACCGATATAATTTTCAAAAATATATCAGAGGAATACATCGTGCCTACCATAGTTAGGCCGAGCACAGCACCAATTAGCATAAACTGTATACAGATCGTACGGGACATAATGGGACGCATTATGTCACAGCATCTGGAATGAATGCAATGAAACAATGATTAAGTTAAATAAAGAAAGATGTAGGGATGGGTAACTAGATATAGATAGATATCGATAGATAGATAGATAGATAGATAGATAGATTGATAATATATAAATATAGAAATATAGATATACATGCATAGACATATTAATGGATGCATATAAATAGATCAATAGATATGTAGATAAGTACATAGAGAATGATTGAAAGATAAATATATTTACATGGATGGATATTGATGGATGGAGATGGAGAGAAATTTAAAGATAGATGAAAATGGATATAGATGGATAAATTTGGATATAAATTGATACAGAAAGATAGATATATGTGTACAGTTAGAAGGATATATAGATCGGTTCGTACTTGACGATCAGCTTGTAGTATTTGATGCTATTCACGAGCTCTTTGTAGTTCTCAGCCTCAGTCTTGTCAGGATCGGTACGTAGCTTGCGTAGATGGTCCTTCAAAATTTCGACGTGAGTTCGAAAAATAATCATACAAATAATGGGGCAGGTGTCCACTATAATATTCATAAGGACAGCAATAGTTAGGGTTGTGAACTCAAGGAACGTTTGCAGACAGAGTTGAATGGTTCCGTTCCGCCAATCGACGAGCGGATTATAGATCAGCCATGGGGGTTGACTGCTCAATATAGGAGTCACCAGCATGGACACATTATAGCCCACATAGGATACGCTGTAAACCACACAGACGTAGTTGCAGGTAGCTACAGCTTTGTGGATCCTCCTGCGATCGCTGCCGCTCTGCATTCGTTCGTCCATTTCATCGAGCACGGACATGGTCTCGGCCAGACGTGAAAGTTGCGGCCACATAATAAAAGACTTTATCGTAATACCGCTCGCGTTAAGCATGATCTGGAGTATACCAATAATCTGGGCAGAGCCAAGTTTCGCAGAGTCCAAAGCTAGGCTGAGAGAGAAGCCGACGGGAATGTAAATGATGGACAGAGCGTTTGCCAAGAAAGACCAGACGAAATACAGATAACGACTCTCTGTGCCCTGCTCGGGCGGTAGCCAGCCAACGAATCTTATAATCCGAAGCACATAGGTGCAGGCGTCTCTCGACTTCATCCGTGTCAAGAGGGGAGCTGGCCTTATGAGTTGGAAAATTCCGACCATGGTAATTGATGGTATGAATAGAGCGAAAACTGAATTGCGACTAAATCGCGAAATGTGAAATCGTAAATGAATATTTGTGAAATTCCACCTGCTGTTCGATTCGCACCATTCTTGTCAACCACGCCCAACACATTTCATGTCCTATAATTATTTGGGCCTTTACCAAACACTTTTAGAGTCGTATAATGAAATAGGCACAGCTGTGTTTATTATTAGAATGCAATATATATTTGTAAGACTACTTGTAAAACTGGCCTATGCTGGCTCTTAATGTAAAAAGGGTATATTATCTTTGAGCAATTTCAATGACATGTTAGAAATAGATATTGAGATAGATAATAATAAATAGATATAGAGATAGAGATAGATTATATAAGATAGATACAGAGATAGAGATAGAGATAGAGATAGAGATAGAGATAGAGATAGAGATACAGATACAGATACAGATACAGATACAGATACAGATACAGATACAGATACAGATACAGATACAGATACAGATACAGATACAGATACAGATACAGATACAGATACAGATACAGATACAGATACAGATACAGATACAGATACAGATACAGATACAGATACAGATACAGATACAGATACAGATACAGATACAGATACAGATACAGATACAGATACAGATACAGATACAGATACAGATACAGATACAGATACAGATACAGATACAGATACAGATACAGATACAGATACAGATACAGATACAGATACAGATACAGATACAGATACAGATACAGATACAGATACAGATACAGATACAGATACAGATACAGATACAGATACAGATACAGATACAGATACAGATACAGATACAGATACAGATACAGATACAGATACAGATACAGATACAGATACAGATACAGATACAGATACAGATACAGATACAGATACAGATACAGATACAGATACAGATACAGATACAGATACAGATACAGATACAGATACAGATACAGATACAGATACAGATACAGATACAGATACAGATACAGATACAGATACAGATACAGATACAGATACAGATACAGATACAGATACAGATACAGATACAGATACAGATACAGATACAGATACAGATACAGATACAGATACAGATACAGATACAGATACAGATACAGATACAGATACAGATACAGATACATATACATATACAGATACAGATACAGATACAGATACAGATACAGATACAGATACAGATACAGATACATATACATATACATATACAGATACAGATACAGATACAGATGCAGATGCAGATGCAGATGCAGATGCAGATGCAGATACAGATACAGATACAGATACAAATACAGGTACAGATACAGATACAGATACAGATACAGATACAGATACAGATACAGATACAGATACAGATACAGATGCAGATGAAGAGTTTGAAATATATATATATTATATATTATTAGTCAGATTAAGTTTTTGCTGATCTTCAAGAACCAGTATTTATAAATTACAAATAATCGATAGTAAATCGATAGCTAGTTGACAGCTAATAATTGAAGATGGATTACGTATTATAAAACAGGAAGCTGACTATGGATCGTAAAAGTCATATTGACATACAGTTAGTAGCCAATAATCGATTGCCAAACGTACAATAATCGGTTTTCGAACTCGATAACGCTTATCGACCATTTATTGACAGTTCACACTAAAGCAACAGATGAAGATCTTATCGAACTGTAAAAGCAATCGTCATTGGTCAGCGGAAATGCGATATAGAATGAGCGTGTGCATATTGTGTGTCAAGTATATATGTATATATATATATATATAGCATATAAATTATAGAGTATTTGCACTGTGATGGCAAATCGGTTTTCGTTATCAACGTCCGCTCAAATGTGAATAAACAACATTTATGTTTTGCCGGTGCGATAGACGCGAGTCAGACGAGCCCCAACAGTCGAAACTATCAGCTTACAGATCTTTGATGATATGTATATACAATATATATTTATATATATGTGCCTAACTGTTTGAAGTGTATTTTTGTCTGACTTATCGCTAGGCACGTGCGGCTCTCCCAAAACAAATTGTCGAAATTATGTTTATCAGATATAGCTATAAAGAAATGACAAAAACAAACTGAAATGGAAGGAAGAGTATGCTTATTCGTTGTTTGAACTTTCTGCTTTGCAGGCCAGCAATTTCAAGTCGAGTCCGGTGCCAAAGACGGGCGGCAGCACATCCGAGTCTGAGGATGCGGGCGGCGGCGGCGGCGGCAGCGGCTGTCGACGCGACTCACCGCTCTCGATGACCGTTGGCCATTTGGGCGGCGGGAATGTGGGCGCGGCCAGTGCGCTAAGCGGACTCAGCCAGTCGCTAAGTATTAAGCAGGAGCTAATGGATGCACAGCAACAGCAGCAACTACATCGCGAGCATCATGTCGGCCTGCCACCCGAATACTTGCCGGTAAGTCAAAAGCTATCCATAGATCTATCTACGTAATGCCCGACCCAATCCATTGTATTTATCAATTTTCATATAATTGTAGTTAGCTAAGTTAATTGTTAAGGTTTTTTCTTTGGACCGGTGCGATGGTTCCAATTTCTGTTCTAAAACCAAAAACAAAAATATAAGAAAAAAAAAAAATGCAGCTTAATTTAATATTTTTTTTTGTATATATATATCTGCATAATTTAAGCCAATTGCAAAATGCTTCAAGAGAAAAACCAAAAGCTGCTCACACAAATTGTTATTGTTTTTTTTTTTCTGTTGCTAAAATTTAAGAAAAAATCGCGTAAAGCAAAGGGCGAACGAAGGATTGGTTGTTTGGCTCGTTTATGAAACACATTTACTAGATTCACATTCTCGAAATGGAATATATCGGCCAAGAAAAAGAAAAAATCTCAACAATTTTTGTTAAAGTAAAATCAATCAAAGAAAAACAGCGTCAAATCCTTCCTTCTACCAGTAGATTGTTTTGCCAATTTTTTCTTAAGTTGTCTTTTTTGTTTGTTTCCATTTTTTGTTTTTCTTTTCGCGCCCCTTTTCTGTTGGTGTTTCTTATTTTGTGTTTTGGGTTGCTGCGCTTGGTGTTGTAGCCCAAAGCCAGCTGCACAAAAGACACTGAGAACAAGGCGGAGACCTCAATGCATCAGCTGCTGCTGCAGCATGCGGTGGAGGCGCAGCTCAAGACATTGCAACTGCAATATCAGCAGGAGACGCTGGACAGCACAGTGCAGCGACTGTTGCAGCAACAGCAGCAGCAACAGCAGCAGCAACAGCAGCAGCAACAGCAGCAGCAGCAACAGCAGCAGCAACAGCAACAACAACGTCTGCCCGATCCGAAGAAGCTGCTGGGACCGCCAGCCACGACTACAGGCACCTCGTCACGCAAGAGCGGACGTTTTCGCGCCAATTGGTTATATCAGTTCGATTGGCTGCAATTCGATGAGCTGGCCAATACGATGTACTGCAAGCATTGCCGCAAGTGGAGCAACGAGCTGGCCGACATACGCACCTCCTTTGTGGAGGGCAATTCCAATTTTCGACTGGAGATTGTCAATCATCACAACAAGTGCAAATCGCATCGTCTGTGCTATGAGCGTGAGCTGCAGGAGCAGAGCAATGTGGCCAGGACTAATAGTGGCAACAGCAACAGCAGCAGCAGCAGCAGCAGTGGCAGCAGCAGCACAGCTAAGCGTGCAGCTCCACCAGACATTATAACCATCAATGTGGGCGAGGAGAGCACTTAAAGCAAGCTCACACACATATATATATACACCCACAAACACACACACACACATGTTGCACTTGCTCAGGTTTAGTAGTAGTTAGCTTTTGTAATTAATTTAAGCAGCTTGAAGCATTTTGCAATTGATAAAGAAATAAATGTAAAACGTGCATTAAACAATGACAATATCACAATCTCTCTCTCTCTCTCTCTCTCTCTCTCTCTTTCTTTTGGTCTATTTGCCCTCTCTCTTTATCTCTATCACTCTCACACATGCAGAGCGCTGCTCTTAAAATGCAAGCCGAGGACATGTCCACGCTGTTGACCCAACAGCTGCAGGCCGCCGATGCGCGGGAGGAGCACAACGATGCCAAACAGATGCCACTCGATCAGACGGACAACATTGACGGTGAGTAGCGCACACAACTCTACCAACATATATATAAATATATATATATATATATATACATATACATATGTATATATTTCTCTTTTTATATACATTTATATATACATATATATATATCTATAGTATATATGTGTTTCGTTATTTTCTATCTGTGCTTTGAAGCTAATGCATTCGAAACTAAGCTATATCATCAAATGATATATCCAAACAAAAATTATATATATCTAGCAAAACTTGTAAAATTTTTGAATTAGCTTTTGATTTCTGTAAAAAACCTTTACTTTTTTATTTAATTGAGTCCGAAGAAAAATCTGTAGAAAAAAAGTAAAACAACTGTAAATCCGTAGTTCTTAGCTTAATTTGTTTTTCGCATAACCTGCTCCTAACTATCCCCGGCGTAGCTTGCGACTGGCTGCGCACAGTGGGGCAAAGAGCAGCCCGCACAGCAGCACTGTGCGCAGTCAAATCGTAAAGTCTATATATATATATGTAGTTATCCTGCATGCACTTGATCGTCTCCACATATACACATATATATATTTTTTATTATCCAAGCGAATCGAAACCGATCCGAAACCAATTCAAGGGCCTTTCACACCTTTCTTACCCCCCAACAACAACTCCCACGCCCCCAACCCCACCACACACAAGACAAGTTTTACTTAACCTTTATCGCTATATATAGTATATAGTATGTATATCAAGTTTGATTTACCCAATTTAACTTTTTATGCTTTTGTATTTATGTATTTATCTATTTCTTTTTCCCAATATGTATACCTTCTATTATTTTATTTGAATATTTTTAATTGGCGTTCTGAATGCTAGCTCTTAAGCGAAATCGAGAAGGAAATGCCATTTGCTAGAGCAACAGATCAACACCTCTCCTACCAAATAGAGTCTATGATATGTATATATATATATATATATATATATATATATATATATATATATATATATATATACATATATTTATATATATATATATATACATATATATATATATATATATATATATACATATATATATATATATATATATATATATGTTTGTAGTACATAAATTACTTTTTGTTTGTTTTGTCGTATCGTATTTTTGTTTTAATCGTAGGCGCAAACTATATATTAGCTGACTTTTATCGTAAACGTAATCGTAATCGTTATCGTAATCGGTTTAGTTTACTTTGTATGTTGCCGCATGTTGCATGTTTAGATGACGCATACACACACGCCCACTATTATTATTATGATTATGTATGAATACATAGTTAATATCTATATATTATTTATGATTTTTGTTTCTTTTGAAATTCGTCTTACTTTAAACTTAAGTTCCAAAGATTTTTTTTCAATTCATAGTTAAATCTATATAGGAAATGCCTCCGCTGACATCCATTCAATTTACGTTCAGTTTAAGCAAATTGGCTCACATATAATAATATTAAAAAAAAAATTAATAAAAATAAAAACACGCACTAATAATCAAAAAAAAAAAAAAAAAACATAAACAATAAAAAATATATCATAAAACAAACACACACACACTCACACACACACGCTCAAAAATTCTTAAAAATTGTTTCAAATCCTCTTCCTATTTGTTTCTTACATTAACTAACAGATCTTACTATTATAATATTTTTAAACTTTTTATTTAACTAATTTAAAAATTTTTTTTTAATTTTTGAAGCCCTTTGTGTGCGTTTTTTAAATCCCCTTATTTTTTATCTTAACTCTATTCATAACTGTGCTAAACTGAAACAAAAAACCTCAAATTTTTCAACTCTATTTTCGTCTTTAATGTTGCAACTTATTGTCTAAGAAAATCGAATACCAAATAATTCTTTCGGTAAGAAAACAAAAACAAAAATAAAATAAAAAAAAGTTTTTTTTTTTCAAATAATAACAACAATAATACAAATATAAAAAATAACAATAAAAAAGAAAAAACGCCACTGCTTCAAAATTCATTCAGTTTCTATATACATATATATATATATGATTTTTCTGTTCAATATTTACACTAACCTACTTGCTGCATATATAATTTAATGTGAGCTCAATTTATTTGCCACCACTGTTTAACGAGATGTAAATGATTGTCTGTTTAATTGTAATTGGTTTATTGTCGATTCACTAAATGTGTGTTTTTCTTTTTTACTTTTCGTCTCTCTCTCTCTCTATTTCTCTGTTTATGCATATACTATATTTATATGTGTATGTGTACTGTGCGTGTGTGTGTGTATGCTGAGTCTGGGTGTGTATGTGTGTGTGTGTGTGTGAACTTAGTCTTACGGTCTTTACAAAGCTAAGGATTTACCATGCACATTGGTTACAAATTGCGCAAAAATTGAAAGAAATTATCAACGTACCTTATCTAACACAAATTCCCCCTTAAAGCTATCCACACTTAGGCCCCAAAAAAAAAAAAAAAAAAAAAAGAGAAAAGAACTGGAATTTGCACCAAGCAAAAAAATATGAATATAAAATAAAATTAAGTATTATAAATTATATATATCGTTTATTGCTGAAACATTTGTTGCAACATTGAAGTACTAAAATGAAAGATCAATAAATCGTACAAATCGACAACAAAAATTGTATTATATTATGTAAATGTCCACATATGACACACAAACATATAGAGATTAATATTTTTTTAATTTATTTGTTTTCCTTAAATGCAATATCTACACACACGTATACAAATACTCTATATATAGCTGAATTGTTTGAATAGACCCTAAAAAACCAAACACAAAAAAAAAAAAAAAAAAAAAAAAAAAACCTATCCAAACCAAAGCCAAAACCAATTTCATTAGCCTTAAGTTACATTTTTAACTTGTGTTTAATTTTTAATTTAATTTTAGTTTACAAATTGTTCTTAAGATGCTATTTATATATTGATTTCTATATAAATATGTTTTCCTACGTTATTTCGATATGATTTGAATCCTCTTAGTACCAAAGCTACTTAAGCCAGCCAGCTTCATTCCTAGTTCCACTTTGTTCTCAATGCATTTTACTTTTTTTTAATGCCAAAACACCTACACACGCATAAGAAACTTATTTGAAATGTAATGAAAAAATAAGCAAAAACTGAAAAGCAAAAACAAAACACTAAAGAATTATTCTTGTAGCTGTTTCATTTCGTTTGCATAACCAAAAGAATTATACAAAAAATCCAAAAACAACATTTATATCTACATCTACTTATATCTACCTATACCATATACCATATATATATCAACATACATATATACAATATGCAAATCCTTATGGCCTGCCTTATTCAGTTCCAATTACCAATTACCAATTGGCCAGAGCCCACTGTGCGCATGGAATGTAAACGAGCGCGCATACCCCCAATTTGGCCCCCAGGCATTGCATTCCACGCACTCGGCAAATCCTGCTAAAAAAAAAAAATGAAACCAAAAAAAAAAAAAAAAACAATAAACCTATCGCCACAGTGATAACGCATTATACGAAACGCAAATGTTTGCAGGTCGCGTTAAATGTTTTAACAGTGCCCGCAAGCACGAAGCGGACGACGATGTCGAGATCGATGTGGCCGTTGCCGTCGTCCAGGATGTGGACGTCGATGAGGATGCGGAGGCGGAAGCGGAGGCAGAGGCGGCAGCACTTGCCTATCATCATGCCACGCCCAAATATAGGCGTGCCATCATCTATGCGCCGCACGACGAGGATATGCCCGCCTCGGATCTGTATATGGATAATAGCTACAACTGCGAGTACAAGTGCAAGGAGCGCAATATGCGCGCCATACGCTGCAATCGTCAGCAACATCATCCGCATTCGCATCAGTTGGCGACTGCGCCGCAAACAGCGCTGAACCTGGGCAGGCACAGCAGCGGAGTTGTGGCCGCTACAGCAGCAGAGTCCTTCTGCGGCGCTGAAGCAGCAGCGGGCTATTCGCCCACGCCCACCTCCAGCAGCAGCAGCTATCGAGAGCAGCACCAACAGCAGCAGCAGCAGCAGCAGCAATCGCATTTGAGCTATGCGCTGCAGCAGTCGCCCAATGGAGCAGCCCAGCAGCTGGAGCTGGCGCACAGCTATGCGCATCATGGACATCATGGGCCACCGCCGCCGCCATCATCGTCCACAGCTAGCACCTCGCAGCAATCGAGTCTCGCCGCACACAATTCGCCGCATTATCAGCCCGCCATCGGTCCGCTTTCGCCGCAACCCAGCTCCTCCTCGTCATCAACCTCAGCAGCAGCAGCGGCGGCAGCAGCAGCAGCAGCAGCAGCGGCTGCGAATCGTCGGGATCATAATATAGATTACTCAACGTTGTTCGTACAGCTATCTGGTACGCTGCCCACGCTCTATCGCTGCGTCAGCTGCAACAAGATCGTATCGAATCGCTGGCATCACGCCAACATCCATCGGCCGCAGAGCCACGAGTGCCCCGTCTGTGGCCAGAAGTTTACGCGTCGCGACAATATGAAGGCCCATTGCAAGATCAAGCATGCGGATATCAAGGATCGTTTCTTCAGCCATTATGTACATATGTGATCACTTCTTTAGATAGTTACGCTCACAATATGTAAACAAAACCCTCTCAAAAAACAAAAATGGAAGTCTGCACCAGAGTTAAAAACTATTTATTATGTAGAGCCCTAAGAATTTCCGAGAGTTTCCTTACGCAATTTTTCTTGAAAGACAGGTCTAAAGCAAAGTTAGACAAATCAAATCAAATCGTATCGTATCGTATCGAATAAAAGGTTTTCAATCTATAAATCTTAATAAGCCCACACATACGTAATATTATAATACTAAATGAACTTAAGATCTATCCATGCAGATTTTTTAGCTATGATATCAAAGAAATATCTCGTAGTTGATTTAAAAGACTTTTTATTAATTGTTACTTAAATAACCTTTAGATGCTTTTTTACATCAATTCAATTGTTATTATTATTATTATTATTATTATTATTATTATTATTATTATTATTGTGAACCGCGGCCAGTACTTAAGAGCAAACTTTATAAAGTATTACATTAGAATTCCACGGCGTTATGCTTCCAGTTTTTTTAATTTATTATTTTGCTTTCTTTATTTATAAAACAATATATAAAAACAAAACAATAATATTTAACATGTGCTGTAGTGAGTTTTTTGACTAATACTATTTTGTGTGCCATATTATCTAGTACTTAATTAAACAATCAAATAGTTAAACAACAAACAACAACAAAATACTTAAATCTTATCATGAAATGCAACGAGTGAGGCATGCAACAACGAGACTAATTCAGTAGCTGAAAACTATGGAAAAGCAAAGAGCGATAAGCAAAAAGCAAAAATCAAACAAAAGCAATAAAGATCAATTTCTTCAGCAATTAAGAATAAACCACAAATATTTTAAATATATTATAAATTGTTACAAACAACTGAAAATCGATTGCGCCCAATTTCAAGACTAAGCATTTACCTAGTGCAAAAATGAGCCCCCTGTGTGCACTTATCTAGGATCTGGTATTATATTATTCAAGAGTAGAAATTATAAAACTCTGATATCATATTACACCAATTTCAAATGAACTAACGGATCTATAAATATCTAACT
Source organism: Drosophila hamatofila (assembly GCA_035045345.1). Lineage (NCBI taxonomy): Eukaryota > Metazoa > Arthropoda > Insecta > Diptera > Drosophilidae > Drosophila > Drosophila hamatofila. The sequence goes on along the minus strand of JAWNPA010000020.1, from coordinate 4,676,199 downwards.
TAAAGAATATAACAAGTCTTATAAAGTCTTTGAAATTGTATAATATAGTCTCAATAACGATCGACTATGAGCATATATGAGATCTAGAAGATATTGTTGTACAACATTGAAGTGCATATGTTATATGTTCGATATTGTATTACCATATCAGATTTTTGATTTGATATAACTGTCTAACATAGACTTCATGCAAATGATATGGCATTAGATCATCTCTAAGCATAAAACGGATAGTGATTCTATAATCCTTGAGAGTATATCTTGCTCTTATATTTCATTCATTTAAAGATAAATATGATCATATATAAAGAAATATATTCAGATCATGACTAAAATTTCTGATATAATGTGGTATAAAATCATCTTTCAGACTATATACTATATGTTCGGTATGGTATTATCATATCATTGATTAGATGATATAATACATCTTCGTTATCGTATTATATTATAATATATACACTTCATTCATAATGTCAAATATCAAATTATCCTAACTGATTGGTATGGAATGGTATCTTAAAAGTCTGTTATGTCATTTTCAATTAGCTTTGAGCCTATATCAGTTCTGTATGATATTTTTCTGAGAGCAATTTAATTTAATCTTCGATTTCATATTATATAATATTGGGGATTCACAATGTCATAGCTATAGATCTTCGATATATTATAATATCATTTTAGAATATGTATCCAATATATGATTTATTATTTGGTATTTGGTCTATAAAACGATATAATACCAACTCTTTTCTATCAGATATGATGTAACATTTATCTATAAAATGTTGTAGCAACACTACTAGAGTATCATATTATGTCATCGCACATATACTCTTACTAATTCTATCTCTATGATAAGAGATATAATGCCAATCCTTAATGACTTTGCATTGAAATTGGGCGCTCGTTAGATTTATATCTATCACAAAAACTATATGTTTCTCGTATCTTTGGCAAAACACCCACCGAAATTGATAAGTTGCATATTTTCTTATTAAATTTATTTTAATATATATTATATATAAATATATATATTTCAATAAATTTGAAAGTGGTTTGCTAAAGTTACTTTAATTCTATTTCACACTCTATATGCTCAGCAATAAACAAATGTATTTTAAAAGCAAAAATAGTCGTAGTTTAAACAAATGAAATCCAATTATGCAAACAAAATATCAAAACAGCAAATATTACTTAACGTCTTTAACTTTACTTAATAAAACTCTTTCAAATCAAATTCCAGTTCTTTTCAATTCTAAAAAAGAAATCAGCCTTTAGGTACTAAAACTAACCAAAAAAAGATCAATCAAACAACTTAATAACAATTTCATATGTATATATAAATATATATATGAAATGAAATACCGTTATCGATTTCGATTAATCCAAATAATAATAATAATGAATAAAAAACTACAAGCGCACTCTCTACCTACGGTAAGTTTCCATTTTCTAAGCTCTAACCAAATAAATCTAAGTTGATTTAAATATGTTAAATTTAATTTTAATGCATAAAAAACTTAAGTTACGTATTGTTTTATGTATGTGTTCTCTTTTATCAAAAAAAAAAAAAAAAAAACAAAAAGCAAAATTAAAAATTTTTATAAAAATTAATGGACGAAAAAAAAAAACAGGAATTGGCCAAAAACAATTGAAAATGTTTTCTCTATATATATATACAATAATATTTCTAAAATGTTTTTGAAACACTTACTCTCTTACTCACTCACTTTCTATATTCTATTACGTCTCTCTCTCTCACACACACTCTTGCGCTCTCTCGCTCTCTCTTTCTCTTACGCTGTTACTGTCTTACTCTGTGTCTTTGAAAAGGATTCATTTATATAAATTTTTTGTCGTTATTTGAGCTCTTTTACTATATAGAAAATATATATGTTTTTGTATGCAGCAGGCAGGAGGGGTGTTGAAAATATTTTTTCGTATATGCCACAAAATTTCCGATTCGATATATATTTGACTATCTACATTACTTTTTTATACATACATATAATTTTTTACAAATTTCTTTTGAGTCTTATATTCTGACCCCTCTATTATTTAACCCTCTCTCTGTACGATTCACATTAGCATTTCCCTGAAATGATGAAAAACTGCCCTCAACACCCGTACAATATATATATATTTTTGAAACTAATACGGTTTCGGCTTAAACAGAAACAAAATCAATTATAATACAAGAGAAATTTAATATAATATTAACAGTCGAAACAAAACATCCAACCAAACACACTCTCATCAACCATATAACAAACCAATTATATATACATATATTTTAAAACAACAAGTCAAAATTGATATATCCCAAACAAAAACACAGCTCTCATTGCATATATATGAATTTCTGATATATATATTTCTTGTAAACGTTATTTGGTTTGGGTTTCTTCAAAAAGTCGTTCGTTTATTGTAAATAAATAATTTAAGCAAATATCTCAATGTCAAATTTATTTAATTTTTTTTTTAATTTTTGAATTGGTTTATATCATCTTCTATTTCTATATTCCCAATCAAAATATTTCATTTTGTTTTTGTTTTGGGTGTAACAAAATTTTGCGTGTAAATCATATTTGAAATTCGAATTGAAATTGAAATTGAAACTGAAATTGCGAAATAAAAACTTTATTTAACTCGTTGAAGTACACCCCTTACCAACCCCACCCCATACACCTTTCATGGTTATCCCCAACCCCCCTCAAATACATATATATACATATATCTTACTAAAATCCAGACAAGACGTCGATCGCACGTCTTAACACATTATATATAGTTAATAAATTATGAAAACTCTTCATTGGCTATAAAAAAAAAAGAAAAAAAGTATTAAAAAATCAAGGGCAACTAGTTAAAAAAAAAACAATACAGCTTAAGAATAATTATAAAAATAATAATTTTTCTGTTTCTGTGAATCACCAACAACAACATTGTTTTTCTCTTCTTTTTTCTTTACGCGTTTGAACGAAAAAACCAAACCAAAAAAACAAAAAACAAAAACAAACAAAAAAAAAAAAAAACCAAAACCAAAATATAAATCTAAACTAAATATTTGAAAAATCAAAAACCTAATTGAAAATTAAAATAAAAATTTAAAATATAAAATTCAAATAAATAATTGAAATACGCATACGAGCAGGCTCGAAGGCCTGGCACATGCGGCTCACCTTCGAGCGTCTCTCCGGCGGCTGCAACCTGCATCGCTGCAAGCTGTGCGGCAAGGTCGTGACGCACATACGCAACCATTACCACGTCCACTTCCCCGGAAGATTCGAGTGCCCGCTGTGCCGAGCCACCTACACACGCAGCGACAATCTGCGCACCCATTGCAAGTTCAAGCATCCCATGTACAATCCGGACACGCGCAAGTTCGACAACCTCATGTCCGCCACGGCGACGGCGGTGGGCGGTGGTGCGGCCACGCCTACGGCCACACAGCTGGCGGCCGCATCGCAGGCGGCAATGGCAGCGGCGGCAGCAGCAGCGTTTACAGCAGCGCAGCAACAACAGCAGCAGCAGCAGCAACAGCAACAACAGCAGCAGCAACAACAGCAGCAGCAGCAACAGTCACAACAGCAACAATTGCAGCAACATGCACAGGCCTTGGCGCAACAGCACATGTTGCACCAACAGCTGCAGCCACAGCACCATCAGCAGCAGCAACATAATGCAACAAGTGAATGATATAGCCAGTACCTGGCCTGGAACTATGCTGCCTGGAGCCCAGACGAGTCGACCATGAAACAGCCGCCGCACTTTGCCAGCAACTATCAGCAGCAGCAGCAGCAACATCTACAGCAGCAGCAACAGCAACATTTACAGCAGCAACAGCAACATCTACTACGCCGGGCACAGCCCCTCAATTTCTATGCACGCAACTACTATCAACAACATTTTGAGGCCAAGCAATATGGCAGCAACATGCGTTTGCAACAGCAGCAACATCGCCAACAACAGCAACATCGTCAGCAGCAGCAGCAACAGCAACCGACACAGACAATTGTCATTGATGAGAGCGACGACAATGAACTGGAGGAAGAGCCCGGGGTCATGGCCAATTGTATGCGACGCAGCTTCAATCATTATATGGAGCAGCTAAAGCAGTTGGCGCCGTGTGCAGCAGCTGCTGTTGCTGATGATGTTCCTGCTGTCAACAGGTGCAATAGCGACAGCAACAATTCAACAAATGCCAATCAAATGGAAGCTAATACAACTACTAATAGTAATGATAATGCTAATGCTAATCATAATAATTGTAATCCTAAAAACTTCAACAGGCAGCTGCCGCCATAAGCATTGGCAACGACAGCAACAACAGCAGCAACATTGATACTCAGACCTAAGCATATGCTTATATAAAATATATATATATGTATATATATGTATATATATACATATCCCCAATATCTATATATATATATATATATGTATATATGTAATTAACTGAATGAATTCTTAAATGTTGACCATGCATTGCAAAATATTATGGTAAGCCAAATTTATTTGTCAATTATCTAGAGAAAGAAATGGGGAAGAGATTCGAAAAGTGGATAAAGTATGGAATGAAATGCTGATCTGTGCACGATTCATGGTTTCAACTGGATTCAAATGTATGCAAATTCAATAGATACAATACAAAATATAGAAGAACTTAACAATAGTTATAAAGAAGGGTTTCCAAGGCAGCCAAAACAGAGAACTGTAAACGAGATTGTGCATTATGAATATATATATATATAAAAAATAGATATATATACATTCAAGTAAAAATTTGATCAGCACTTTAAAACTTGAACTAACTGTTAGTATATATAACTTTTTTTTTTTTGGTAACCCTGACAACCCTGTTTCTCTGTCAACTCTAGAGCAAATCATGTGCCAAACTGTTTGCGCCCGTTTGTTGTTGCATTTAACACTAATGTGCGCACGCTTGCAGCAAATCTTAACCGATCTATCTATATATAGACGACTATATGCACTTAGAACTCACTTTAAACATAATCAACAGAGATTTTCTTCAACAAAAAAAGGCACAAAGACATTGTTAAGCTTGAGATTTTCTGTGTGTGCAGCTAATTCAAATCTAAATGTAGTAATCATGTTAAATATATAACATATATATATATATATATATATATATATATATATATATATAACAAAAACTGTAAAATATTATAAAAAAAGCAAAAAACACATCTCTATACTTATACAGTTAAACAGCATATATATATATATATATATATATATAGTACATAATCAAAATTGTAGCAGAAAAAAAGAAAATATTTATTATATATGTGCGTTTTAATGTTAAACCTGGAAGACATATGCATACGATGCCCTATTAGTATACAATTATGAATTAATTAATTAATTAACAAAATTGAAAATGTTAATTTATTTATATATATATATATAAAATAATGCGTGTGTGTGCGAGAGTGAATGCAGAACAAAAAAGTAAACTAACAAAAAAAAAGAAAGCCCTTGCCCCAGTCAGCCTTAGCCCTAGTTCCCCAAGACCTCCCCCACATTGTATTATATCAGCAATAACCCTAGGTATATATATATATATATATATATATATATATATATATATATATATATATGTATATATATATATATCAATAAAGCCGATAACTGATAAATGCATGTGAGTGTCGGGCGCGTTCGGTTAACCAGTCTCTACACAATTTAGTTTATATCTAATATTTAAAAAAAGATAATTTTTTAGCATTTTTTTAAGTCTTTGTACATAAAACCCTCTAAATATATACATATATAAACAGATATATATATATATATATTTCTTTTTTTACATATATTTTTCACTAAGTAGTTTTTGTAAATTTTTTGAAATTTGTTATAAATTTCTTTGCCTAAAAAATAAACAGAGTTAAAAATGATGTTTTAAAACATTAAACATTAATTAATTAAATATTATTTATTTGTTCTAATTTGTAACACACTGAAATTGTTTAGTAATTAATGCTACATCAAATACTGCCCCGACTTAATAATTGTTTTTTTTAATATATATATTTTATTTTTTTAATTTTTTGTAATTTTTGAACTTTTTTGCTTTTGTTACAACATGAAATTTATCTATATATATATTATATATACGATGTGATAACTATAGTTAAACTTAAACACACACACACATAGACACACACACTCGTACACACACACAGACACACACAGACACACACGCACACAAACACATTACAAAATGAAATTATGTTAATTATAAATGGAAGAAGAGCTGGAAGAGATGTCTATATGATATATATATATACTTATACATATATATATCAAATTTGTGGTATGCAAAATGGTGCTAAATCCAAATATATACTTTAATTGAGAAAGCAAACCCCAGCTGACCCCAGCTGACCCCTAGCTGCGCCCCGCCCCCTGAATCGTAGACAGCTTTTCAACTTATGTATGTGCAATATGACTAGTTTTTTTCGATGTTCTCTTTTAAGTGCAAAGTGGCATGTGGAATATTTAATAATAATAATTAAAAATAAAAATAAATACGAATAATTAAAATTAAAATTAAACAACAAAAACTTAGCGTGGGAGCGAAATAAATATAGAAGCAAAAAAAAAAACATTTAAAACGAATGTTAACATATCAAATATGAATATGAATATGAAAATGAATATGAATATATTCAGTGTATGTATGTTGTATTTGTAACTGAACAATTGGTACTATATATATGTAGATATATAGGGAGATAATACAGTTAGCAACATTTCTGTGTCTATTTTCAATATTTCAAATGTCATAAACTAACATTAAAATAGTAGCTAAATAAGATCTGCCTCCCCCAACGCCCCTCGCCCCGCCCACTTCATATTTATTAACAACTGCAACAACAACAAGACACCCAACAACAACAAATTTTTTATGTTTATTATGTTAATTTTTTCTTAATTAAATTTAACAGCCGAGCATTAAAAAATAATTTATAAATAAAATTAATTTAAAAAAAAGTTTTAAACTTTTTTTAAATTTTTTAACTAGTTTCAATGTAATCTTAGCTCTTAAGCATTAACTTTAACTTGTATTAATAAAACGCAATACAAATAATTTTAGTTTTATTTATAAAAAAAAAAAAAAAAAAATGAAAAAAATTTAAGCAAATTTGCAGCATTTGTTAAAATCTTTTGATTAAATATATATATTTTAAAATATTTTTAATAAACATTCTATCCATAAAGCCAGCGTTATATTTCAATTGAGTGCAAAATACAAAACTAAAAAATAAATAATAATAATAATAAAAAATAATAATCATCATATTAATAACCCGCAAAATCAAACGACAAATTGCAAATAAATTGAAAATTTTATGGAATTAAAAAAACAAATAATAAAAAATCAAAAAATGGTGATTCATTTTTTCTTTCTTTCCTTTCTGAGTTGTTCGCTTTGAATTGTGCTTCCAATAGAGTTTTTTAGGGGCTGCCCATTAGGAAGTTATCATGCATATATAGAGATATATGATTTACATATATGCACACACACCCACACATACACACACATATATACACACAAGCTCAATACATGTGTCAAATTTTATATACTTATTACCTCGGCCCAATTTCCTGTTTTTTTTTTAACCTTTAATTTTTATAATTATTTCTTTATTATATAATATATATACATATAAAATGTATATATATATATATATATATATATATATATATATATATATATATATATATATATATATATATATATATATATATATATATATATATATATATATATATATATTTATAATTTATGTTACTTATAATTTAAAAAGTTTTTTTAGGTTTTTCAGTTAGTTAATAATTGAAAATCGAAAAATAAGCAAAATGATGCGACGCACAAATGAGTTACACCCAATAATAAATAATGAACGAATGTTTATATAATCTTATATATAATTAAATTTATGTTAATTATACATACACACACACACACACACATACAAACATACTTATGCAGCTATATACATCTGCGGTCATAAAAATAGCAGTGTTACTGAACACTAAATGATGAACAATAAAACTTGGGAATAAACTGAATGTTTGTAAAACAATTTGAAACATATATTAAGATTAACATATATTGTCGAATATTTAATGCTCAGTCGCACTACTATTTTTACGACCGCAGCTGTATATACTATATATCTTGTATTTGTCATTCAGATCGATTGTGTTATCCATTTGTGCTCAAAACCTTATAATAACTACAATTTATATAAATATATATACACTATATATATGTATATATCTGATTTGTGACTAATTTCATTATATATATATATATATATATATATAAATATATAAATATATATATATATATATATATATATATATATATATATATATATATATATATATTAAATATATTATATATATATATTAAATCATATATGAAAGTATTTCAGCAAAAAAAATAAATAAATAATCTCAACGGAGGCATTTTTTTCAATCCTTTCAAAACATATATGTAACAGATCTTAGCTATATATATACATTTACATTTAGTTTTAGTTTTAGCTTTAATATGAAAATATATAAAAGTGAGCTGAAATTCTTATATTAAAAAAAAAGACAATACAACTTGCACGCTTGAATGTGAAGGGCATCGAAATACTTAATATTATAAGCTA